>CAOLHI010004026.1:0-138560 GCA_948474755.1 Ctenosaura bakeri
CATGAAGAAGAAGGATGGGTTGCTTAGCTGTAACCATAGTTCTTCATGTGGCCATCTGGAAACTTGCACAAAACCTACCCATTGTCCCCTTGGTCTGCCATGTGCTCCCTCTTTAGCTCCTTGGCTGCTGCTTCAGCATCCAGGGAACTGAGGGTTTGAACAAGAATCAGGCTGGTCATGTGGACCAGAGGAGGAGAGGCTACTGCCCCAATGCTTACGTTACAGCTCTAGAAGGTTCTGAATAATGCTCTATTCAGGCACAGTAAACTGATTTGTGGGAGTTCACAGATGACCACTCAAAGAGCTACAGTTACAGATGAGCAACCTGTCTTTCCAGGATCCCTTCCAACACTATATTTCTAGTTTACTAGACTTCAGCAAATGTCTAATCATGATGTGATGTAAGCTGGATTGTAACAGCAGTAGTACTATGCTTCTGTACTTGAAAGAGTCTTTGGAAATTGATCCAGAATTCTGGTGCACACTTGTTTGCATTGCATCTGTCTTGAAGAGGCTGTATTGGTTGTCAGTTTGTTTCTGGGGACAATTCAAAATGTTGGTATAACATTATTTGGGGAAAAGTCCTAAATTTCTGGATTCAGAATACATAGGTAGCACCTCTTCTTATATCAGCCCATCTAAGATGTGGTGAAGAGCCATTCTCTGTTTTTGCACATAATGAAAAATTTCATTTTCTTCTCACCTGTCTTATTCTGCTCAAATGCAGGTCCTCTTTGTAGTGCTAGTGCTGGGCTGATGCATTTTGAAGTAATGGGTTGTTGAATATTGGCAAGGGTCTTCTTTAAATGCTGAGTAATTACAACAAACCTGTGTAATCTGAAAATAAAGAAACCATGGAAGGACTGGGAATCAAGGGGGTACAAAAGCAACAATTTCTTCTTTAAACAAAAATAGCTTCAATTCCTTCTTCAAACAGAGTGCTAAAGATTCACTAACCTTTGCATTTCACTTCACACCATTCTTTAATTATTTAGCCTTTGGGCAGCAGCAAGTAAATAGGAAAGATAATGCTAATGTTGACTCTGAGTCACTGTGGCAATTAGTGAGCTTCAGTTAGGCACAAACAATTATACACACACTATAGCAGACTGTTAGTTTATATCTTAAGACTGAAAGATGGGATAGGAACAATGCGTTAAGAAAGGACCAGATAAAAACAGTGTGATTCTTCACATGAGCTGAGAGTACTTGCCATCATATGGAGACTATAATGAATATTTTTATTTTTGGTTAGCCAGACATTATGATTATGTAATATTGGTCAGGAACGTAGTTGTATTCTCCTCTCTGGAAAATAATTCCTGTTGCCCAAGTTGATTATGCTAAACAGAGCATGTATCAATTTAATGAAGCTGAATTTCTGCTAGATTTTTTTAAAAAAATGTTTTACATGTCACTTCGTAGGATAGTGGGATAGGCAGTGGGTTTCCATGGCTCCTTGGGGAATCGAACCCTGGTCTCTAGGGTCGTAGTCCAACACTCAGGACAGTGCAGCATGCTGGCTCTGCATTTAAACACACTCAATTACAACTGTTCAGAGGTGCTGTAGTGGTTTTTTCACTCTCAATTCTCAACTTCTGTCTAGGCTTGCTAGATTACTTTTGAGGTGGGCAAAGGCTTCTTCAACTGCCATTTGGCTGGCAGTAATTGTAATTTTCTTTCTTGGACATTTGCATGAGGGAAAAAGTCTCATTATAGATAGTTTTAAATGTATCTGGGGTTATGGCTATGAGTGAAAATTATACAGTTTTCCTTGTACAGCAGGATAATTTCAGTGTGCTTAGACTGAAGCATATAGCATCAGGTACTCTCCTAAACACAGTCTTCCTCATTTCTCAAAGTAAGTGTAAATGCTGGTGATTTAAAATAATGATGCTAGTGTAAGAAAAATGTTACTTATAAAATAAATGTATTGGAAAGATTGTGAAATAATTGGAATCATGTATAAAACAATTTAAAGGAGTCAAAATACAGGAGAATATAGGGGAATGTAGTAGAAATGTTGTTTAAATATAGTTTTTTTATTTTATAAGAGGTAAAAGAGGGTTTAGTAGGGAAGACACAAAGTGGTCTTGTTCTTGAAGGAGATGAATGGATATGATTTTGGTAAATTACTCTGTATAGGAGGAATGGGTTAGATAAACTTTTCAGGAGTTGTAGTTTATAATATGGCTTAATCATCAGTTAATGTAAGTTATTAATATTTTGATTTTGATTGGAAACTTAATAATGCTCCCTGCGAACAGTGAACAGTTCAGTTACAGGACACCACCCTTCTATTGGAAGCATCTGTTCTAGAAAATTATTCATTGTTCTGAATTTTGGATTTTAAATTATTTGCTGCATTATGATGACTGGAGTCAACAAAGATCAGCCTGACTTAGTAACCAGCCTTCCATTGCTCTTCACTATCAATTTTATGCACCATTTAGGAAACACAGAAAACTGGCAGGAAGAGTGAGGTCTTACCTACCTGTGCAAAGGCTTCAATAAAGAAAGAAACAGCAAGAGAAATGTCAGCTACTTTATTCTCTGGCTTTTTGGGAAAGAAATAAAACAGAGATGAAGCTTTTCTAAGTTTCATATATGATATGATAAACAAATCACACAGTTTAGCTCTGAGGATTTTGTTGGTACTCCATTGTAAGCTGAAATCACACAGTACATGTGCACTGCTGTATAGATAGCTGTTTCTTTTTTTTGCCACATTTAAAACCACACCTGCTCTAATTTCATGCATTCTGAAATGCTTTGGATTTGGGCTGCATGTTACTGAGTGGTTCATTGGGGAATAGAAGCCAGGCTAGCAGTGAACCACCTAGGTTTGAAGAGGTCTTATGCCAGTTTGAAGAGGGGCTTCAAATCTAAAGAGTTAATTTAAGTAATATAGTCCTTCTTCCACTTTCTTGAGGCTTAGTGGCACAGGACCTCCATGAAAGTGGAAAAAACACAAATATCTATAGGCCCTCCCAAACTATACTTAAAACACGTAGGCAGCAGTAAGGTGGTGGAGAACAATCTGTGATTAATGAAATCGGTGGATGGTAAACTCACAAATGTGGAGGGCTGACTAAATTCTTCTGTTTATTCTTTGGAAGTATTCTCTTGTTTCTTTATTTTTGACTAAAGCTTTCCCCACTAGTTGGTAGTTGCAGAGTCAAAGAAAAATAAGAGAGGAAAAATAATAAAACAGAGAACTCTAAACATGGGAGCCTTTGTAATTAAAATGTTATCTAATCAGAATTTGTAATCTAAGTTTTAAATTCGTGTTTTGCTTGTTATTAAGTTTATAATCTTAAATGTACCTTTTAATTTGGTGCATTTTTTTTTTTGCAATGATAGGCAGATAAAAAACTGTCTTAGGGTATTTTGTTTCCAAATCAGTGTCTTTATTTTGTTTTACTTCTGTTTGAAATAATTCCCCAACTAACATTTTCCTTTTTAAATGTTTTATTGTGAACTGATAAGTCAGAATAATTTTTACAGTAAAATTATATGTATGATAACTTAGAATATAGTCTACTAGGAGCTTACTGCACTCCTCCATAAGATGTTTATGCTGTTGTCTTGAACTGTGAAAGAGGTGAAACTGTATGGTAGCTTAAATGGTGGGAGGAAGGAGGGAGCAAAGGAAAGATTCTAACAGAGAGAAAAAATATAGTGATTTGTAAGAAGTCCAGTCCTGACCCTATAGTTGTCAATTGTTTTCTTCTTGTGCAGTTTGTGACAAAATGTCTGGGACAGGTTTTCATGAGATAATGTTGAGATATGAAGGTAGTTGGATGTATCAAAAGCAATATAGATAAGAGTTTTTATATTCCATATTAGTATTCTAATGCAAATATGAAGGGCTTCATAGATAATTTGTATCTGGCTTTTATTTTATTAGTTTGCATTTGTACTGGATTTTTAGTAAGTGAAGTCTCTGGATATTTCTGATGTTTTGTATGTTGAAGTTTTAAACGTTGACTCAAAATTGTCATAGCTTAGCATAAGTTATGTTACTAATTGCTTGTAGTAAGCTCTGATATTATAATACTGTTTGCTAATTTAGATGTTGGAAAGCTGCCCATAATGAAGCATAGAGTTGATGATGTGCCTGAAGCCCAGACAGGAGAGAAGAAAGGAAGAAATTCTGCAATTATAGCTGGCACCATTCTTGTTGCCTTAGCTTGCAGTGCTTACCGTATTTGTCACTTACTTGGGAGTAAATCTCACTGAATTCATTGAGTCCTTTCTTCTTACAAGATAAAGTATAGGAGTGTGCTGTTAGGACACCTGTGGCCCTTCAGAAATTTTTGGCCCAGAATTTCCAGCAGTCTTAGCCAGCATAATTTATAGTGAGAAATTATGGGATCTGTTGTCCCAAAATATCTGAAGGGCTGGAAATGATCATCTGTGTTAATAGACTGCCATTTTCTTCTTCCCTAGAGTTAGCAGACATGAAGGGATAACAATTCATGGTGTTCAGCCTCCTGAAATTGAAAGGCTACTGCAGTATTAGCAACAGCAGCTATTTGGATTTTCTGATTGGCCCATTTCACTTTTGTCCACCAACATGAACAGGTGGTATTGCCCAAATAAATGCAGATGTTTTCTAGTTTTCCTTTAAAAGGTGAAGAAGACTGAATGAAAACCCACTTTTCTCTTACTTCCCCAAATTCTTGTAAGCTTCAGTGTATTCAGGGTGATTGGCAGGAACATATGTCTTACATACAGCTGGAAATACATGTTTGGGTCAGTATGGAGCGGGAGGCTGTCAGTGCAAGAGACAAATTGTTCTGGGAAAGGAAGCATTGTCTTTTAAGTCAGAAACAAGTTCTTATTCTTCTGGGAGCTTCAGTATAGAAGAAGTTGGCAAGAGCTTGCTGCATTTGTTACAGTCTATATTTTCATTACTTCTTGGGCATATGAATGCAGAATATAAATTAAAGAATCCCTTATATAATGGAAATATTTCTGGTAGAGAATAAGACTGTTAGTTCCTTGCAGTCTGCATTCAAGCTATTTAATTTAGGAGGTGATTCTAGTTTAAATATCTGAATGGCAAGATGAAAACTTAGGAACATTTAGGGTATCTTCCCATTTCAGCCTGTGAAAGCTATAATATATTCACTTATCTTCCATGGCATTACTAACTTCTCTTCAGTTTCTGCATCGTACCAGTTGTTGCACCCTTCTTTTTCATAGTTTGGATCATGTTTTCTTACATGAAATCTGTTTAGAATATCACTGTAAAATCCCATCTCTTGGCATTTTGTTTTATAATATTTTAAGACCAAGAGGTGATTTACTGACTGAAAAATTATTTGCTATCATTTCTGTGGTTAAAGGGGTTTGAACAAGCAGTCTCTGGGGTATATGAAAAAGCACTCGAGTGTCCGTAGTGGTAGAATATAAGGAAATAAACATGAAGCATGGAAATTAATTTCGAGGAGAGGTATGGGAGGCCCTGCAGTTTCCAGGGTCTCTCAGGGATATTCATTCCTCTTCTCACTTCATGGTTGGCAGGAAGGCAGCTACATTATGAAATTTTGTAATGTGCTGTGCATTAAAACAAAAGCTTAATGCTGTGCCAATAACTCAAAATTCTTATTGTTAAAGGCAAAGTTCTTTGTAAACAAGTAATGACTTTAATATATTTTTTTGGTACAAAACACTTCATGTGAATAAGTATAAACAAAAAAATTGTGTATGTGTCTACAAATAATAAATAAATACATAAATAAAATCCTAGGCAATGCTGGGTAAATATGCTAGTGTGTGTGTGTATACATACACACGCACTAGTGTATTCACCCGGTGTTGCCCAGGATTTTATTTTCTCATAGGCAAAACTTGTTAGGAATACCTTAGGAATAACCTTCCCTTCCCTTTGGAGTTAGATGCAGTTGAATACATAGATTCGAGATCCTGTGTCTCTAATTCCCCAGACTGTGTTATTCAGTACCTGTAACTTTTGCCCATATTCTCCAATCCAGTCTGTATTCAGAGTTGTTAACATTCAGAGGTTGGGTTTCTGAGGGGATGTGCTGCTAGGCCTTGTCTCCATAGCAACCGGCCTATTCAGAGCTCTCTGACTGAGAATTCTAAAGGCCCCTTCCTGAACTGCCAACCCCAGGATTCCATAGAATCTTCACAGCCAGCCAATCATATCAGGTCTTCTCACCTCACACAGCCAATCATATGAGGTCTTTGCCTGCCTGATGCAGACAAACAGACAAGATTACTCACAAACTTTAACTTTCATATAGTAGATATATAATCATAGAATCATAGAAATGTAGAGTTGGAAGAGACCACAGGGGCCATCCAGTCCAACCCCCTGCCATGCAGGAACACCCTCAAAGCACTCCCGACAGATGACCATCAAGCCTCTGCTTAAAAACCTCCAAGGAAGGAGACTCCACTACACTCCGAGGCAGCAGATTCCACTGCCGGACAGCCCTGACTGTCAGGAAGTTCTTCCTGAGGTTCAGGTGGAATCTCCTTTCCTGCAGCTTGAATCCATTGCTCCTTGTCCTGGTCTCTGGAGCAGCAGAAAACAAGCCCTCTCCTTCCTTTACGTGGCATCCCTTCAAATATTTAAACATGGCTATCATGTCCCCTCTTAACCTTCTCTTCTGCAGACTAAACATACCCAGCTCTCTAAGTCTGTCCTCATAGGGCATGGCTTCCAGGCCTCTCACCATTTTGATCACCCTCCTCTGGACTTGCTCCAGCTTGTCAATATCCTCCTTGAATTGAGGTGCCAATGTGGTGGATTATACATGTGTTACATGGAAGTGATACCTATGTAGCAACATTTCTGTGCAGAAGCCCTTATTTACTGCAGCACTGTACCTTACCCTATTTTTGTTGTTTATGCATACAGTAAGGTTGTAAGAAAGGGGAAGATCACATTTGCTGTTCGTTTACATATGGGTAATTGAGAGGGTGCCATAATTCAATGTATAGCATGCAGTGCCTAAATAGGCATAGTAAAAGTCCAGGATTCAAGGCCTATCAGTTGTAGCCTGCTTTATGTTGAACTTCCTAAGCTACTTTGTGAGCATTTTTCAGTTGACAGCAGGATGAAAATAGATTTGTTCTTCATCTAGCAAAGATGTTAAATACACAGGAGAAGAAAGGTGATGACATCACAGGCCTCCATTTTGTGATGTTTTCCTGTTTTCAGTTAAGGTGGTATTGAGAGATCTCATTGTAGGCAGAAGCCAATCTCCTTGGCCATGTGGAGGCTGGGGACAAAGCACAATAAAAGACAGGTAATAAAATTTCAACTGCATTAGCAACAGAAGAGTAAATCTCATTGAGACTTTGAGGTTGGAAGTGGCACCATGCAGCCTTGTTCCTTGTGAGTTTCGCTAAGGGATGAAGTGCTGAAAGTGGTAGGAGCAAATTTGGGGTACTGAAAACTGGCTGAAATTGTGTCACCAGCACAGGAGACTTGGAGGAACCCACACTGTCCAAAATCCTGATCCTGGCACATAAGAGGCCCAGAACAGGTATCTGGAAGTGTGGGTAGATCAAATGGAACAAGGATACCATCAAATCCCAATACTTCGCAGCCACTGCTTTGTGGAGTTAACACCAGATAACCAACCTTCTTAATTTCTCTGAAGCATATTCTGATACAAGGAAGTCCCCCAGCTGATGAATACAATTAGCTTCAGTACTAACGTTTCTGCATTAACTTTGTGAGTGGGACTTCTCAATGTTAAACCTTTTTTAAAAAAAGAAATGATTACAGCCCAGGTTAACAACTGAGTAAAAAGGAAAAACTGTGAAAGGCTTCAAATGCACTGGCAATTTCAGAGGCCTCACCCGTTTAAATAATGTTGGGTTTTCTGCAATATATTACAAGAAGCTACAGGAACTTTTGGTAGAACTTATGGAAAAACTATTCAGTGATATAATAGAGAATGGAAAACCCGACTCCTGGAATGAAGCTAACATTATACTTATTCTAAAAGAGGGAAAAGATTCAAAAGACCCAGGAAACTGTCAGCCAATTTCACTTCTTAATATTGATTACAAAATATTTGCAAGCATCCTGGCGGAAAGATTGAAGAAAGTATTACAAGAAGTCATTCAGAATGAACAAAATGGCTTCCTCCCTAATAGGCAGATAAGAAACAACATTAGAACAACTCTCAATATTATCGAATACTATGAAAAGAATAATGAAAAGAAATTAGCAATGATTTTTATCGATGCAGAAAAAGCCTTTGACAACCTTAGATGGGACTTTATGATAGAAGTGATGAAAAAAATGGAACTAGGTAAAAAATTTTTGGATTGGATTAGAGAAATTTACAAAGAACAGAGAGCGACTATTATCATTAACGGAGACAAAACAAAACAGTTTGAAATAGAAAAAGGGATGAGACAGGGTTGCCCCCTATTGCCTCTCCTATTCATAACAACATTGGAAATGTTAATAAATGCAATTAGAAATGACCCAGCCATAGTAGGATGTAAAATAAAAGATCAAGAGTACAAAGTAAGGGCATATGCGGATGACATGTTGATCATTCTGGAAAACCCGGAAACTAATATCAAATTATTATTACAGAGGATGGACCAATTTGGAGAAGTCGCAGGGTTGAAGATTAATAAAGAAAAAATGAAAATAATAACAAAGAATATGAGAAAGGAGGAGGAAGAAAAGCTGGCCCAAAAAACTGAATTTAAAGTAGAGAATAGGACAAAATATTTAGGAATATGGATCTCCAAGAGAAATAACGAATTATATGAGAACAACTATAAGGCAACCTGGAAGGAAATAAAAAAGTCATTAGAAACATGGAATTCCTTAAGGCTATCACTACTGGGGAGAATATCGGCAATCAAAATGAACATGCTGCCCAGGTTAAATTTCCTTTTCCAGAATCTACCTATCATTACAGATGATAAACGGTTTAAAGAGTGGCAGAAGAACCTATCTAAGTTCATATGGGAACATAAAAGACCAAGAATCAACTGGAAGCTATTAACGGAAAGAAAGGAAAAAGGAGGCTTTGACTTGACTGATTTGAAAATATATTACTATGCTAGTGGGCTTATCTGGATTAAAGACTGGATAACGTTGCAAGATGGAAAATTATTAAATCTAGAAGGCGCAGGGAAGCGGATGGGATGGCATTCGTATATGTGGTATGAGAAACACAAAATAGATAGAGACTTTCAGAACCATTACTTAAGAAGAGCACTTTTGACAATCTGGCTGAAATTTAAGAAAAAATACTATGTGAGAAAACCTCAATGGCTATCCCTGCACGAAGCATTATACGGAAGGTGGAAAGACCCTCAGGATAAATGGATACGATATAGTAATATAATAACAGAAAAGCAAAAGGAAAGCATGTTAAAATCGAGAGAAGACATTGAAGCAGCAGGATTCAAATGCCACTGGTTTTTGTACAGGCAGCTGAAGGAAAGATTTCTTGTGGATAAAAACGCAGAGGGAATTGAATCAGTAACGAAAGAGGATCCGTTTAAGAAAATAATATTCGAGTCACAGAGGCATACAATATCTAAGCTGTACAAATTAATGCTGGAAAGAGAGCTGGAATCAGAACAAATAAAAGGTAATGGTGAAGTGGTCCAAGAATATAGGTTACGAGATTCAACTGGAACAATGGGAGAACAGCTGGCGAGACTCAAATAAATTCACGGCAGCCCAGAAATTGAAAGAAAATGACCTCAAAATGTTCTACAGGTGGCATTTGGATCCATCGAAACTAAATAAAATTTACAAAACAGAAGGAAATAAGTGCTGGAAGTGTAATAAAGACAACGGTACCCTTTTCCACCTGTGGTGAACCTGTGAGAAAACGAAAACCTTCTGGAAAAAAATTCATGGAAAAATGACAACAATGTTACAAATTAACCTGCCACTTATACCAGAACTATTCCTATTAAATATGACACAGAGAATCGAAAAAGAAGCCAAAAGAACGTACTGGAGAGTTATTCTTTATATGATAACAGCAGCGAGACTGATTTATGCCCAGAAATGGAAAAACAAGCACACATCCCAAATAGGTGAATGGTTGATAAAAGTGGCTGAGATGAAGGAGATGGATAGGCTAACTGGGATGATTCAAGGAAAAATGCAGGGAAGACATGTTGAAAGCTGGAGAAAGATTGAGGTATTTATGGAGATAGAAAATTGTACAGACAGATGAAAGAGGGAAAGGGATCCCTAAAACTTAAGAATAAAGACAGAAATAGAACAAGAGTATAAGAGTAGAAAAAAGAGACGACAGGAGGATAAGACGGAAAATGACATATTTAAACATAGGTAATAAACAAAGAGTGTACCCCAGATTGGGGGTGGGGATAAGAAGAGAAACTTAGAAAAAAATACGAGAAGAATGGAACTAGGTGAAACCTAGGAAGTAAAAGTAGGAAAACTCACTTTCAGAAAAAGAGAATAAGCATAAGAAGCTTTGAGGATGTTCCTACATGACAGGGGGTTGGATTGGATGGCCCGTGTGGTCTCTTCCAACTCTACATTTCTATGATTCTATAAGTGAAAGGGAGGAATGAGAGGAGAGAAAGAAGTGAAGAGAAGAAAATACGCAGATATGTTAGTAGAGTGATGAATGTATATTATGTTATGGTTTGTATATAATGTTTGTATATAATGGGGAAAAATACTGAGAAAAAATGTACACAAAGTGAATGAGGGGACGTGTGGTGGGGTGCGTGATTTTATTATGGAGTAGTGGATTTTAATGTATTAAATAAAATGGAATAAAGACTAAATAAATAAATAAATAATGTTGGCGAAATAAAACTAGAATAAAAGCTTTTATCTTTTTAATTTTTATGTAAACCTCAACTGTGAGAAATAGAGGTGGTATTCACCTTTTTGGAGAGAAGCTCCAAGCTCCTTGTTGGAATAAAAGAAGAAATGAACTGGTGGTGAACCTAGAATGAATTGAGTTTCACCTTCCTAGAAAGTGAGTATTGATTGCTGCCTATAACAACCTGAATGAGGAAACACAATTGAAAAGCTGAGCTTAAAGATAAAAGACTTTGTTTAATTTAGATAAAAACAAGTGAAACAGATGAATGAGAAAATGCACCTACTGGAAGAAAAGAAAAACTGGAAGCAGTTACTCAGAAATTAATAATGGATCAGGAGCAAAATGCAGTGACTTTACTTGACCTTAAAGAAATAGAAAGATTATTTAGAATTAGGCAAATGCCAAGGTGCAAACTGAAAATATCTATGCAAGCCCTGGCTATTTGTTTTTGAGGTACAGAGAAAAAACTTTTGCTGGATAAAGTATATAGACTGGATTCTTTGCTAGAAAAAGAAATTTATCAAGGGACATGATTGTCTATTTTGTAAGAAGACAGACAGGAGATCAAGTTCTCCAATTACATTACCTAAACAAGATGAAGATAAATGGCAAAGATGTCAAAATTTTTAAAGATACTCTTCTTTGAATTTTGAAAAGGAGAAGGGAATTTGTTTTTTTGACCAAACAAGCTCAAGCAGCAATGGTAAATCTGGAGGAGGTTACCCTATGGACCCAAAAAGAGAAGATTTAACTTCAACACTATTGCAAAGACAAAAGATTTTCTGCAGAAATATTAAAAAGACTTCAAATTAGATGTCCCAAGGGAGATGGAAGGAGAAAAAGTTATAGATCAAAGTTCCAAAGAAGAGAGTAGTGGAGAAGCAGAGTCCTTAAACCCTGGCCAAAGCAGATATGGATTCTAATGAGGAGGTCTAAAAATGGTGTTTAAATTTCTGTCATGGAATAAAAAATAGGCCAACAGTCCCTGTGAAAGAAGAAAGATTTTTCAGTATCTGGAAAGGTAAAAATTAGAATTGATTTGTCTACAAGAAATATGTCTGGAAAAAAAGATAAATATTTGTTAAATTCTTAATTGGGGAAAGAGTTTATTTCGTCATTTGACAAGAATAAAAGAAAATGTGAAACCTGAGAAGTGCTTGGAGTTGTGTATTCTTCTCTTAGGTATTTGTTTGGTCAGATGGGATATGGAGGTTGAGCGTAAGTAAATGAGATGCATTTTTTGCCGATCCGAATCTTCACATTTTGTTGAGGGCCTGGAAGCTTCATATTTTTTCAGATGTAACTGGTACATAAAACTCCATCTTCTTTAAAGCTTTAAATCCAGCTCTTTCCTCTTTCCTTTTCTGTTGTAAAGGTCACTTTTTAACTTCTGAATGCAATCACAAGACTTAAATAAATCCTTTCATTTTTATTGATACAAATACTGGTGTTTAGTGAGCAGAAACCATTTTCGTATTCAGAGGCAGGCAGAGCTCATTTCAATTTCCCCAAAGCAAAATACTCATTTTTACATTTAATGTACCTCTGAATTTTAATTTTTGTTGAGATAATCAAGGGAGAACTGCAAGGAGATATAGTTGGTTCATATTCTAAGAGTGGAATAAAAATTTAAAGGTGTCATATGCTATCTTTTACCTGTTGTCTTTTACTGGTTGCTAAGAAGTTTTTATTTAAGTAGTAGCCTAATTAGGAGCACATCTTGGTTCATAAACTGGACTGCCTGTTTGTTTGTTTGTTTGTTTGAAAACCCCAACGAAATATTTTTTTTCCTTTGGATTTAATGACAAGGTTGCACTAACTCAGAATGTGTTGTATGAAGATACATTTGAGACAATCTATATGGAATTATATAATTAAAATCCTCAGACATATATTAGAAACATACGTCACACTTAGAGCCAAGATGCTTTTCTTCACAATTGGGTGCTGCCAACTTCATGAGAGGGGTATATTGTAGGGCTTTCATTGCTTGTGATATTACATTGGGACCTCGATATCTACGAGGGATTGGGTATCAAAAAGCCAGCGTCATGAGGTTTGCAGAGAGACTGTGAACTCAAGGTAAGGTTGTAAGCCCATATTAAAAATTTTGTATGGCAGCAGCAGAGGCACCGGCAAGCCTCGGCTGCCAGGTGTTCCACATTCTTCAGGCTCCCCTGCCTCTGTGGAGCATGCCAGCTGGGCTCTCCTGAGATGAGGGACCCCAAAGAATGTGGTATACCCTGGCAGTTGAAGCTTGCCCTCACCTCTGGTGCTATCTTATGCCATTTTAAATATGAGCTTACTGTGTATGCGTTGCCTCATATTTTCAGTCTCTCTGGGAGCTTCAGGAAGCTTTCAGAAAGATTGTGAATATGAGTTGAGGCTTGCAGATATACTGCAATAAGCCCCTACTAAAAATGGCACCACCTGCCATTTTGTTTTGTGAAGGACTCTTTCCACTTCAAATGTAGAAGCAGGCAGCCAGTGTGCTCCCCCCTGCAGATTGAAATGTAGAGTACTGAGTACATTTGAATCCATGGTGGGTTAAATTCATGGATCCTGAGCTCATGGATATGACAGGCCTACTGTATGTTAGTCAAGAGTTCAATATTTTCAGCACTGAATTAAATGTTGGATGCAAATATGCTGCCTGCCTCATCTTTAAGAATGCATGATCCAGTTTCTGTCTAAATAATACAATTTATTTTCTTTGTTACAAAAATTGTAGTTTATGTTTTCCTTTTTTCTCTGCTTCCGAGATGGCAAAAATAAGGTATATTTGCTTAGATAGCACAACATGTAGCAGTGTGCAGGTCTTCCTGTAGTATACATTAGATTCATAATTATGGTTGTAGAAACCATAAATTTCATAAATATGCCAAATGGAATAATTCTGTATTCTAACTGAGATATGAATGAATAACATTTTATGTTATAGCAGCAAATTAAGGTTGGTTTTGATAAGAAAATAAGTAATTTTTTGGGAATAAGCGTATTCCAATTTTTTCTCCAATATATTTTATGAAAATTTTGTTCCCTCCTGCATGGCTTTAAAATGTCCAGAGACTTTACATCTCTAGATATAAATGAAATAAATAAATAAATACATAAATAAATATATCCTGAAAGAGATAGAAAGGTAAGCGAGATAGTACAAGATTGCATGTATGGGGGTAGATATATGAATTATATCTAGTTATAGCCACAAATAAACTTGTGGTTAGTTATAGCCACAAATAAACTTGGTATCTTTTCCTCTGAGACTGCAAAGTGTTCCTTTTTGCCACAACTAAACATATGAACAAATTTATTTATTTATTTATTTATTTATTTATTAATTAATTAATTAATTAATTATCCTCCTTTTCCTAATATGGCATCATAATGTACAACATTATAAAAGCACAGTGCAATAAAAAAAACTTAATACAAAATTTAAAATATAGTTAAAATAAATTCCTATTTAAAAACACGTTAAATTAAAAACAGCTTTAAAATATATTTAAGACCATAATGAAATCAAAACAGTACACCCCCCCTTTAAAAGCTTTGTGTACGGCATACACTAAAACCCAAAAGCTTCCTTAAATAAAAAGGCCTTTATCTGTCAGCAGAAAGATAGCCGTGAGGGAGCTAACAGAACCTCTTGGGAAAGGGGTTATAACTTCCTGCATAACTTGGAAGCAGCCACTGAGAAGGCTCTCTCCTATGTCCTCACCCCATGTGCCTGGGATGGTGGTGGGACTGAGAGCTCTTAGAGCATGGGCAGGCTCATATAGGGAGATAAAGTTTTTCAAATACTCTGGATCGAAGCTGTATAGTCGTTTAAAACTCATAGCCAGCAGTTTGAATTTTCTCCAGAAACAGATCAGTTAGGAATGTGAGGGGGTTGGGGGAAAGGGAATGTAGTACAGAACCTTTGTCTTTTTAATGGCTGTTTGTTTGTTTATTTATTTTGGCTTCCTTCATTTTTTGGGAGGCAGGTATTAAATGACTAAACATGGCAATTGGATCGTCTTCAGGGGAGCTGTAGGACTTTCCTGTAATTCAGAATTGTTCTTTTCCGTCTAATGTACTTTAACAATATCCTGAACTTAGTTTTTGTAGATCCAGTCTATGAAAGCTTGTGGTAGAAACTTCTTTCTTTCAGTCTCAAAGGTGCTTCAAAAATAATTTTGTATACATTTTCCTGTTGTACTGTGGGACAGATACTAATATACCCTGTTGAGATGATAAGTTTGCGATACCTTTTTGCTAGTTCATACTTGACTTTTTAAATAGAATTTTACTGTGTCATCACCTCGGAAATTAAGTGGTGGGGCCAAGATTGGAAAGATTATTTTAAAAGCTACAGTTTGGTTCTCATTATCCCAGAGATGGGTGTTATTGGGAATTGCTGTGGGATATGTAATGGTCACAGCTGTGTGTATTCTGTGGTGTTAAATGAATCAAAACAAAATCGATGCTGTGAAATGAATGCTGAATTATGCAAGCAATTTTCCATATAGTAGAAAACTAACACAGTTTATTTTGCAATGTTTTTCTTCTTTAAAGAGACTCTTAAACCTTGTCTAATTTATTTAGCTACTTTTCTAGACATTCCCAGTCATTGTTTACATATTTTGCACAATAACTAACCATGAATGCTTTTGATTGTCAGCTGAATTTTGTGTTCATCATCACACTGGAGCATTTTGTTCTTAACCAGGCCTCTATGCTGTATTCGGCTTCAGCCAAGGGCAGGCTGTCAACACATGTTGTTGTGTTGATACCTTGAGGCTGCAGTCCCACATCCTCTGTGAGCTGACTTATTTGTGTTCATATATATTTACCATGACACCTTTTTGTCACATAACTCTGTCTGTGTATGCAAAAACCTTTCATAAAAACTGGCAAACAATAAAAAGCTTACCTAATGTCACATGAATAAATCTCAGCAACACCCTATCTACTCATTTTTTCTCAGCTCTTGTGCTGATTATCTTGAGAAATTATTCCTGCAGTGTTTTTTTTACTGATATTTAAAAGCAATGTTAATTTGCTTCACGGAAGTCTGGAATTCACAGAGAGATGTTCGCGGGGAGGGGGGGGGTGAAGGTCCCAAGTTTAAAAATCTTTTTTGGAGAAGCATTGTTGGGATCAGTAACTTCCAGTGCTGTGGTGTTAGTTTCTTTCCAGAAAGTGGGTAGCTGTCTTAATAAAGAGATGTGGGGTCATGGGAAAAGTGAAACTGGCCAGATACTTAAGGCCATTTTGTCACTTTGTTAGGTGAACCATGTTTTCTGTTCATACCTGATATTTTTTGTTAGTTTTCTGTATTCATTTATTTTTACTGGCATGGGGGGTGGGAATTATGCAACTCAGATCAGTGTTGTCAATCTGCAGTGTCCATCTCCCCTACTCAGAATAGTCAATAGTGAGGAGTATGGGGAGTTTCTGTCCAACAACAGCTGGAGTGCTACATTATTTTCGCCCTCATTTATAGCATTTTACCCTGTCTTTCTTTCATTTTGGAACTCAAGACAGCACATATGGGATACCTATGGGATCTCCTATTGGAGCCCTGGTGAGATCTGGCTATGTCATATACTACATCTGGAGAAAAGTACAAGCTGGTCTTTCACACAGCGGACAGAAGAAGACCTATTAAGTAGTGGGGAAAAATAGTGCAGTGGTTGTTGAATAACCTGATTGTTTTTAAGGAAAGTCATTAGTTTGAAAGGGAGGGATGCAGGTTTTTCCTCACCAATCAAAGAGGTAACTTGGATTTTGAATGAAATCTAGCTGGCATGTGATAATGAAAAATCACCCTTTGAACATCTTCCCCAACCTGTCTTTTGGACTACAACTTTGAGTGGCTCCAGACAACATGGCCAGTGAGCAAGAATGCTGGGAGTTATAGTAGAAAGCCTCTGGAGGGCACCAATTTGGGAAGGCTGTTTTAACCTTGCAAATGTGTGGGTCCCTCCAGAGCATTTGGCGTGAGAATATGTCTTTGAATAATGTGTTCTTTTTATTTCTGTTATTTGTATCCTGTCCATTTAAAAATAATGTGTATTCAACACCACTCATAATCAAATACAACAATCAGCCACAAAACACAGAGATGATAAAGCAGCAGCAGAATAAAAACACATTTAAGAAAGGCAACATTGTAAAAAACAAAAAAACAGCCACTGGAAGAGAAGTCTTCAAAATACTGTGAAAGCAGGCATTGGAAGAGACAGGCACATCCCTTCTGGGTGCTGTTTCACATTTTGGGTGCCAAAACTGGATGATTTGAAATTCCTGGAAAGTCTTCAGCCACAACAGTTCAATTTGAAAGTGGCAAGAACAGTGGAGTGGACTGTGGGTGATCCTAGTCTTTTCACTGGGGATACACACCCCTGGAGATTGTGTTCTGCCCCACCCATTCTGCTAACTGGGATGTAAGTGTAGTAGACTGAATGCCAATGTTATTTTTAATGAATGTTAAGATTTAACAGCTATTCTGTTGTGTCCTGTGAGAAAGCACTGTATTTGTGTTGAGAGTGGCATAGTACTCAGCTTCTCACAAAAAGAGTAAACAGTAGGGAAGGGGTGGCAGATAATGTCAGAGGATGAAAGCATGATGAGGCAAAGCCCTGGTTCCCCTGAAATCTTTTGATCCGCTAGCATGGTCCTGGGAAGACATTTGGCCATTGGAAGCAAAATTGTTTCCACCCCCAGAATTAGAATATGAATGACTAGGTCAAGACTGACATAGCCAAATTATCAAGTGCGTGCAATAACATGAACTGGCTGCCAGCAGCATCTGAGCATTCAGATGCTGGCTGGACCCAGGAGTTGCTTCTAGTGTATGACCCCATCTAGTGATGGGCAACAGGTGGCTCCCACCTTGTTTCATGGACCCTGGAGCAGCACTCTCAATTTTTTTTTAAAACAAGGAGCAAGGAGAATCGTTCTTGAGAGAGAATAATTCTCTCCTTTAAGTTGTGCACCCCAACCTAGAATATCGCACACACTAGAGTTTGTGTCTGGATTAAGCTTCAGTTTATTCATATTTATTCATTTCAAAATGTCCCCTGTACAGTTCATTTGATTTTCTATTAACGTTCCAAGATCAGATGATTATGAGAGACTTGGGTGTCATCCATATACTGGTTGTACCCAGTTCTAGATCATCTCACACTATGGTTTCATATTTTTATTAGAAGTGAAATTAGAGAAACAGAATGGTCCTAGTGTGTCTGATTAAACATAACTGCTACACTTTTTTCCATTTCTGTCTCTCCAGTCAGAATAAAAAGGTGTTGAACTGAAAGTTTTCATTATATTGTGTCATTTTTTTAAAAAAATTACTGGAAACATAGTTTTTTTGTACTGTCAAACAAGATTTCCCATAAAGTTTCTGCTCGGAAAGAATGGCTTTATAATTGTGAGCCATATATCTAATTAAACTTCTTTTTTTTTTTACCCAGAAAATGGCTGTAGTACATAAATGCTGATTAAACTAACCTTCAGGAACAGTTAGTAATCCAGTCATGTGATGTGTTGAATGGAATGTGGCAAAGAGCTAATGTGTTTCTGTGAGGAGTCCTGAGCCTCAAAAAGTTAAACAAGCACACAGTACCAGGCCTCTTTGTGTTTCTTTATTCTGATCAGGTGTCGGAAATGATTAGGATCAACTATTTTCTTTTTTGTTTTGTTTTGTTGGCGAATATCCCATAGTGTACTCGAGGAGAGAGAAGGGGGCTAGGCTCAGCAGTTCTATAATGGTATGGAGTGCATTCACTTCTGACTGACTGCAGATGGACAAAACTGTGACAAAACACTGATAGAAAATGTTTCTGTGTTTGGTGCCACTGTGTTGGCACCCATCGTTTTGAAGTAGCTGGAAATGTTTTGTAAAACCCATCACCACACAGTTAGCTTTTTCTCTGCAACCGCAAGGGATAAGTATGGGTACCCTCCTCAGTTTCTGATTTCTGTTAGATTAGTTCCACTTTAAATGTTATACTCTGACATTATTATAACTATTCAGACTTCTTTAATTACTGTTCCCATCCCTCCCATTTAATGCCATAGCGTCCTTCTCCATGTACTATAATCATAGTAAGTGAGGAACCTCCATGTAAAGTAGAGCATTCCTAGTAACTGATAGTCTTCTAGAAGAAGTTGGCCAGAGCATATCATTGCAAGTATCCAGAAGTAGCTTTGACCACTTTTCAGGAGAACTTGGGGATAATACTGTTGTTGAATAGAATGGCAGCTGAATAGTTTTAATCTGTTCTTGTGTTCTTATTCTCTTCTGCTTTTTAAAAACAAGGGCTGGCACTTAATTAAATAGCTAGCTGATAAATTCTGTAGTTTTTAATTAATTATGTCTGTCTAAGAAACACAATAGTTCTAAAGGATAAGCTTACTTGATTGCTTATAGACGATTGGAAATGTTCTTGGACTGCAACTTCTAGCTACCCTAGCTGGCAGTGAGAAATGGTGAGAGTTGCAGTCCAGCATCTGGAGGGCTATACAGTTTCCCATCCATTTTTGTTGATGTGTGTATTGTGCAGCTGGCAACAACTTAAAGACATTTCCCATTTCTTTATTCCGGCCACTTTTAAGGTCCCATTTGGCACATGATATTTTTATAAGTACTTGTGCTGAAAATAAATGTACAGATCTGAATGATTGGGGGCATTCTTCATTTCATGTTTTTAAAAATAGAATAGATGAACTAAGTAGTCACTAAATGTTGTAGCCTTCAAAATAGATCTGCAAAGCAGACACCTCTGACTCAACTGTGGAGACCACATGTCACTAAAATTCCTAGTTCACAAGTGGGCACAACTGCCTTCAGAAAACTGCAGTCAGTTCATGGATTGTCTTGGAAACAGTATCTTAGCTGCTCTGAGTGTTCAAGCCATTATGCAAACTTACCCCACAAAATTGCATTGCAAATCAGGAATGTCATTTAAGGTGTGGCCACTGCCCATTCTGGCCACTAAACTCTTTCACTTTGTACTCAGACATGCTTATTTCAGAGTTAGTCCGTCCGTCCTTCCTTCCTTCCTTCCTTCCTTTCTTTCTTTCTTTCTTTCTTTCTTTCTTTCTTTCTTTCGGTGAACACATATATCTCTAGATATGGATCCTGCCTTCTTTGGTTGGACAAAATGGTAAAACAAAATTCGTCATTCCTATTTTGACATTTCACAGACTGAACAAATAAACAAGTTCTGAAAATGGGGAGTTGTAATGGTAACTGTAGAACACTAATATTTGGCCAGGAGATGGCACTGTTGTGCATTGCAGCTGTACCAAAACAAACAACTATAGGATTTTTGCAGCTGTACCAAAACAAACAACTATAGGAATAAATGAAACAACTGTGGTGTTAGTATGAGGTAAATGAAAAAGTGCATGTTTGACAATGTGAACCATTTCTTCTGTAACTACAATTGTGAAAGATTGTTATTCTTACTGAACAGTTTTTATCTTTGTTTGCTTTATACCGTCAGTTACCTAGTTCTGTGATTCTTTTTAATAAGTACTCATTTGAATAATAATTTTTCATTTCATTTACATGCCACTGTATTTATAGAGGTAATTGATCAGTCAGACACAATCAAGAACTTGCCTAGTTACTTGCTTAAATATCACTAGAATGAATAGTTTAGTATCCATTTACAACTGAGTATTCATTCCTGTCAGAAGCTTTGATAATGATTAATCATATTAACTTAGAAAAAAAATGTTCATAGATATGTAATAACATTTGGAAGGAAACAGAGTAATCCACCTAGTTTTCATGTGCTGAATTTGAGCTGGGAAAGGACTTATGGAATATTTTTTTATCAAAATGAAGTCTGAAATAATTTCAAAGTATGATCTGAAAATAGTAATATATAATTGCTGGAAGAGGCATTAGAGATCATATTGCACACATGAGTTGGATAATGGGGTGCACCAAAGAATTTCAAAAGAAAATCAACCTGTGCTTCATAGATTACAGCAAAGCATTTGATTGTGTAGATCATGAGAAACTATGGATCACTCTTAAAGAAATGAGTTTGCCACAACATTTGGTTGTCCTGATGTGTAACCTGTATACAGGACAGGGGGCTACTGTTAGGTTAGAATATGGAGAAATTGAATGATTTCTGTTTGGCAACGAGTGAACATATCATAGAATTAGACTCAGAGGAAAGAGGCATGAAAACTAGAGGAAGGAACATCGACAATTTAAGATATGTAGAAGACAGCATATACCACTAGCAGAAAACAGCAAAGACCTGGAATGATTACTGAAGAAAATAAAGGCCGAAAGTAGAAAGGCAGGTTTATAACTGACCATTAAGAAACCAAAAATAATGACCTCAGATGATTCATATAACCGTAAAACAGACTATGAAGACTTTCCTATACCTTGGCTCAGTCATTAATCAGAGTGGAGACTGCAGTTAAAAAGTCAGAAAAAGATTAGGACTTGGAAGAGCAGCTATGAAGGAACTAGACATGATCCTGAAGTGTAAAAATACTGCAGACTGCTAAAAAAGACAAACAAATGAGTCGTAGAGTAAATCAAGCCTGGGTTCTCCTTAGATGACTAAACTGAGGCTGTTATACTTTGGACATATCATGAGAAGACATGACTCACTAGAAAAGACAGTAATGCTTGGTAAGATGGAGAGAAGTAGGAAAAGAGGAAGGTCGCATTACAGATGGATAGACTCAATCAACGAATGCATCTGCTTAAATCTGCAAGAACTGGGTAGGACGGCTGATGACAGAGTGACTTGGAGGTCTATCATTCATAGAGTTGCCATAAGTCAAGGTCAACTGTATGGCAGTTAACAGCAAAATATTTTAGTTGATATTTTTAGTCTGTACCTGTTTGTAGCTTCATAGGCACTCTTGGAGCAAAATCAAATGACTTTGTGCAGTACATTGATGAAATAATGTGAAACTGCCTTATCTGACTTGTCTGACATGTTTGTTACTGTTTCTCCAAAGACTGAGGCAGAAAGAGGTGTTTCCCATGGCTGCTGCCTGACATCTGTTAACAGAAATGGTCAGTGATTGAATATTGGTGCACTATGAGTATTGGGTGTTGGTGCATTGAGTAGTACCATTTAACTGTAGCCTTTTTATGGCCACTTGTGAACCATTTAGGCTTCAAGAAGCGTGACTGGCACTTTAATGCTTCCCCCCCCCAAGAAGTCAGTAAATCATACTTAGCACAGCTTGTTCTCAACTCAGTGCACCCTCAGACAGGATCGACCAAAAATCTTCTGGCTAATGGACAGTGTAGAAATGTAATAAATAAAGCTTTGTGTGGTATGGTATGTCTTCTTGTTGTGTGCCTTCAAGTCATTTCTGAGTTATGGTGATCCTAAAGTGAACCTATCATTGTGTTTTCTAGGGCTGAGAGTGTGTGATATACCCAAGGTTATCATGGCCCCAAGTGGGGAATTGATTCCCGGTCTCCAGGGTCGTAGTCCAACACTCAAACTGCTACGGGTTGTGGATTCTTTTAAGAGACTGAGTATAGATTTTAGTTTATGTTACATTCAGATATTTGAGTCATATTATTTTTAAAAGGACAATATAATGTCATTTTAAAAATATTAAAAACATATAACTTGATTTTTCTGAAAAAGACTATTTTCATTCACTTCTGCATTTGCTGCAGCCTGTGATTGAAATTCTCTTTATCCCACTGTTTTAGATAATCTTTTAAAACAGTCATACAAACACAAGAGCCATACTGGATCAAAGCAAAGGCCTGTGTAGTTCAGTAATATTTTCCTGCATTGGCTAACCCTCTGGGAAGCCCACAACCAGGATATAAGTACAATAGCACCTCCCTTTACTATGAGTGGGATTAGCACGTCAGAGTTTACTCAAAGGCACATAACAACAATAACAAGAGAATACAAAATTTTGTTTGCCATGTTTTGAGTCTTGATAAGCAGTTGCTTATAGCCCTGATAAGTTGGTAAACTATTGATTGTTATAGTTATGTCATGTCCTGTTTATGTTGTCAGATTGTTGTAACTGGTTACTATTTCACTGTATTATTTTGTGTCTAATTCTGGTTAAACAGTTTGAGGATTGTTGGTTGAACAGTGGCTATAAATGGATAAGACACTACATTTCTGGAAGGACAACAGCTTGGATTCATGTAATCTGAAAGGTTTGTGGCAATATCTGTGTCAGATTGCTGAGAGAACTATAAGAAATCAATATTAAACACTAAATATTTAAAATAATCCTTTATAGATAATGAAATTTATGTTCAGAAAGGTGGACTATAATTCAAGTTTACTTATGAAAATTTAAAATAAAAACAGTACCACAACAATTTATAATCAAACAACAGGGCATATATGATTAAACAATTTGGTTAGGTGGCAGGATTTCAGTTGTAGCACTTCTTAACTTTGGAGATGAGATTCCATGTGGTCAAAATAACATTTTTTTCTTCCCCGTATTTCATTACTATTCTTTTTCCCATCCTTCTTTTGTAAAATTGAGAGGGTTATTTGCCCTCCTGCATCTAACCATATCATAGTCTGTTACTTTTACAGAAGTACTTCCTTTTAAGCTTTTGCATCTTGTTTTTGTAGTATTACATTAAAACTTCTCTTGATAAACTATACAGAAGGGAAATTTTTGCTATCTTTATTTTCAATTTGGTATTTATTCTTTGTCTGTAATTTGCATCTGTTATATGATTCTTGTATTCATTTAAATGAATCTGACTTCTGAGTTACAGCAGAAGAACTGCAGGGAAGACAGGCATTTTGTGGAACAATTGCTTCTTCTCATAATTATTCTGTAGAATTAAAAGTTTTCCAAGCAAGAGTTTGAGTTGGGGAAGAACTCGTTTAAAAATCAGATAATTTTATGTAAGGAGCGGAGTTATTTTTAGACATGTGAATTTGGGAAGTGTGTGAAGGCTGAAAATTTTTCTCCTTGTTCTTGGGGATTAACAAGTACAAAATGGAGAATTAGACATGTCTTTGTCAACTTTGAAGTACTGGCAGTAAACAACAGTCAGAGGTCTAGTGTCCTTTGCTGGACGAGTTGTATGTTTCTGTTTATTGGAGGTGACATTAGCAGTGGAGCAGTGGTGAAAAGGCCATGTTGCCATTGCTAAATATACATCTCTGGCTGTCTGATAATAGGTTCCAGGAAGTTCAGTGGAAAATTAAAACAAAGCAACATTTATAGCTGATTGAACTTGAAAAGCAGTTTTCATGCTGAATGGCAAATATGTGGACTTCAGCATTCCAGGAGTCTGATGCAATCCTGCTGGATGTGACTGACCTTGTGTGTACAGAATGGACTGTGGACACAGCAGCATGCAAAACTGCTTCATCTCTGAAGTGCTTTATGGGAAGGCAAATTTTGTTCTCTGCACTGAAATAGTTCTCATATTCACATCCTATACAGAACACAGGGTTCTAAACAACTTTTATTACAATATTAGAAAGTAACTTCCCTGTGATCATTGACTTCTCCTCCTAAATGATTATTTCCATAATACTTGTATTATGATAAAGCCATGGCATTGTGTTGAAACATTGAAGAGGGAGTCTCTATTTCGTTTCAATTACCTAAGAGTTTTGAGTACTAAAACTGTAAAGTCTGTGTGTGTCTATTCAGAAGAATGTCCCATTGCTTCCAGGTCATTGTCCATAGGTTTGCAGCCTAAACCTGAGAAAGTTGTGTGTTAAAAGCATACACAGTATTTTGAATAATTAGATATAACAAAAACTTTATATTGTTTCATACAGTGATAGATGGAGCAAAACATCTGTTCACAGTTCATAACATTATTTTAATGTGTGCTTATGTTTGAGCCAGAGTGGTATTGTGGTTTGCGTGTTAGAATTTGAGAGACCAGGGTTCATATCAGTGAAATCTACAAATCACAGAAGCCTACTGAGTGACTTTAGGCAAATCCCAGTCTCTCAGCCTAAAAGGATGGCAGTGTTAAACCTCCTCTGAATAAATCTTGCAAATGAAACCTTGTGATAGGATGGCCATAAACTGAAGTTAACTTGTAGGCACACAATAACAGTTTGTATGTTTGCATAAGACCTGAGCCAAAAAAGAGAATGCTGAATGTATTTGTGAACTGGCTGTTAAATTTGGGGAATTTAAAGGCACACCACACCATGGATAGCCTAAACGGTGGCAAATCTAAAGTATATACTGTTAATCCAGTAAAATTAATTTCGGTCCTACACAGGAAGGACAGGCTTCAACAAGCTTTGTATAACAGTGGTCTTTAACCTTGGACCTCCTTTAAATATCTTCTTTTGCTGCAGACCACCAAGACTTAAGGCAGCTTCTGGTTATATGTATGTGGTAGCAAGAAATGTCACGTGCTTTCTCTCAGCCACTCAGTTTCATTCATTTGCATGTTCTCAGCACATACAGAAGTAGCTAGTGCTCAGTACATTTTTTTGCTATTGAACAATTTCATAACTTTTGAACAGTTTGAGACATTGTAATGAAAATTTGTATAAATGATGTCTGTCACTGGCAAAAGACTGCTACTCTTTGAGATCAATGTGTGATTGTCCATCTGTCTGTCCCTCCTTCCATCCTTCCTTCCTTCCTTCCATTCTATTTTAATTGTAAAAGTTCATAATATTTCTTCAAGCCTTTGTAGACCCCCTGTGAAGATATTAAGATCCACTGTTTTATAAGGCTGATATAAAACTCCTGAAGAGATGTTAGCTGTTCTTTGTTAATAACTTAGTTTTCATGTTGTGTTTTATGAAAGTTATTGTATACATACTTTAAGTTATGTTGGTTGATTGATTGGAAGGCAAGTTTTCTTAAAAGATTTGAGAATGTTCATTTCTAACATACACCTAATCAGTTTTTATAGATATTTTGTTAATAGACTGAAAATAAATATTGCTTTTGTAGTTATCTTCTAGGAAGAGTTGTGAGACTCAAAAGTAATAAACAATTTTCCTGAACACTTTTGAGATTTCTTCACTTTACGTTTTTGTGTTTATATTTTCTTCTGTTATAAACTTTCCATCAACAAAAGTATACAGTTATTGGGCTAATAATAAGTCATTAAGAAAATATAATTTACTTTATTGGATGATTTATGTTGAGAACTGGACAGGAGTACTGCAGCTCTTATACTGGACCTGTTAGTTACTTTCATTACTGTAGATCTTGGTGTTTTTTGGAGATATCTTGTCTAAGGCAGGATTTTAAGGTGTTGTTTAGTGGTGTATGTATTTCTTTTTGGTGAAGCAGTTCTAGGTGTTGGTGCTGTGGGACTCTTGCTTGAGACTGTGGTCATTGGTTTATGTCATTCCTCATGATTCCATCTTGCATGAACGTGTAACTAAGACTGCTCAGTAGGAGTCAACAATTTTTGACAAACTTTGCAGGCCCAGCTAAAGATTTTATTTGCCATTCGTCTGCTCCATGTCCCAGCCCTAACCTTGGAAAAGAACAACAGGTGGTCTGGACACTTCTAGTTGAAGCCCTGTGAGTATCTCTGAACAGTAGCACTCTCTTCCATAATATGGGAAGCCCCCCACTTCCTGCTCCAGTGCTGGAAAGATTGGGGATGGGGTGTTGTTGGTGCTCTGATACCATATAGTGCATCTGTTAAACAACTTCAGACTCTCTTCCCAGCTTTCCATCTTGGAAAATAGGATTGCCTTGCTGTGGCTGGAGTAATACCTCCCCCCTGTTGTTTCAAAGTTGAAACACTGTTAAGGCTATCCATTGTTTCTTGTCATTCTCCTCAGAAGGCAGCATGAGAATTAGGAGACTCCAATAATTCTCATTCTGTCTTCTGAGGAGCATAGCAGGGAGGGTGAAAAAGAAGTACAGTAACTATAGGTCTCTCTACAAGATCTCAAAATCTCATTTGAACCTTTAAGGTTTGAGATGTTCAGTTCTACTTTCTTCTGGTCTTTTGATTTCAATACATTCATTGATTAATAAGGCCAAAGTGCTGTTGGCTGAGATCTGGCTGTCTACCAATAGAGCAGTTTGAATGCAGACTCTCCACCGAGGCCTGTAAGGCTTCCATTCAGTAAAATTGCACTAATTATCTCACTGTGTTATATGTTCAGGATATGGTTGACCCTCACTACTGAAATGTTGAGAGTGTTGATGATAGTAGAAGTTTTAGGTTGTTTTCAGGTGTTTCACTTGCATGTTTCGACACAATTACATGAATAAACTGGGACATAAAACTACAGCACTGGTCTGTGAGTATGTCTCAAGCTATTCCTGCTCTGGAGAATAGATTGAGAAAGATCTACCACCACCCTGAAAACTTTATTCACTTCATAATACGATATTCAGAAAACTGAGTAGCCTTGTCCACTATGACTGTTACATGTGTCTGACATCTAGATCTTCTCTTTGTGGAAATGATTAAGTCCACCGCTATCTTCTTAATCATTTCTTCTACTGGAAGGGCTAGAGCTGCAGTGGTTCTAGAAGAGAAAGTCTACACACAGTGTACTGGCAGCATTCATGTGATTTTTTAAAATATCCTTTCCTATGGAGCCTCCCTCCATAAACTCATAGCCTGGCAAAGATTTTTGCTGCCCCAAATGACTAGCCCAGGTAGATGTGCCTGAGCCAGTACCTTTCTCCTGAAAAGTGTATTGCTGGTATGAGATCAGACTTGATTGTTCTGCTGATGAACACTTCAGCATGTCAAAATGGTGTTCTCTACTTGTTCTATGCTTAACTGTGTATTTTCTTGTTCTGAATTGATATTGTATCTCTTACAGACTGCAGGAGTCATCCTGGCAGTGCTGAGACTCCAGGTCATTGGCCAAAGGACCACTTCAAACCCCAGGATCTCCCAAAAGACCAAATGCCCTCATCTCCCATTAGTCTTGTCTCTCCCAACTTGTTGCTTTCCCCACATTGCTTTCTTTTGAGCTCCTGGATTTTCTCTCCGATAGATTTCTTGAAACTAATAAAGGAAGTCTATCTAATTATCTGTAAGATAAGGAGAATTTTTTATTTCAGGTGGGCGATGATATATAATCTACATTATTTGAAAAAGCTGTTCTGTGATTGCCTTATCCATGGACATGTGGCACTCTGGAATAAATGGCTTCAACCATTAACAGTTTACCAGTACTGTGGCAGTCTCCTGTAGAGTCTCTTCATTTGTCTTAGAATACAGTCTAAGCTTTTTCCTATAGTTTTCTTCTGTTTTTTTTTTATAATTTCTCTGCAATAACAATCTTTTAATGTTTGCTGTATAGAGTGAGGTGTTGTTTTAGGAGGACTCTTCAAGTGTGAGCCATCAGAAACACTGTTGCTTCTCTATTGTTTAGTGCAACTTTCCAGTTCCACTACTTTGTCAAATGCTACTAAATAGGTTTCTATAACATTTTTGTTTACTTCTTGCTGTTTGGCAGCTTCAGGTTGTTTCTGACTTACAATAACTCTGAGGCAAACCTATCACATGGTTTTCTTGGTATGATTTGTTAAGAGGTATTTGCCTTTGCCTCCTTCTGAGGCTGAAAGAGCGTGACTTGCCTATGATCATCCAGTGGGTTTCTTCAAACCCTGGTCTCCAGAGTCATCGTCCTACACTCTAACCACTGCACCATAGTGGATCTCTTCTAGCTTGCTTATTGAAGCTAAAATTTACAAGAGTTCTTTGATTAGATACCAGAGGGGCTGCTGGAGGTTTCAAAGCTTCAGTTGTCCTAGCTAATTCTTACTCTGATACCTACTGGGCAAGAAGCCAAACTCTGTCTGCCTATCTGGCTCATTACAGTATCCTCGCAAAGGCAAAAATATCAACAAGGCCTCTATTTCTGTTAGGGCTTGGATGAAAATGGAGGATATGCAAAAAAAAAAAAAAGAAGTGTTGTGGAATCACACCTACTACTTTATGCCATTGCACGTTTGGTGGTCCCAGTCCTGTCATTTGGACAGCAGAATGGATCCAATAACAGAAAAGGTTATGATTGCGGTACTCAGGTTTTGATTCTACTGTATATATCCAGGGGTCTCTTCAGTCATGCTGTAAATATTCATTCATTAAAAGAGAGAAGAGGAAAACAAAATTAAAAAATGATCTGGGAAGGACTGAGTATGACAGTTGCCCAGCAGAATTCCCAGACATTCATGGCTGTTGAACATAATGTAGGGAGGGGAAGAGGAAAGGTCAAGAACCAACCTTAATCCCCTGCTCCCTCAACCAAGCCCATGTTGAATTTTCTTGTTGTTTTTTTTTAAACATATAGCATTGGCAATCTGACCCTCTCTCCAATGTATTTGAATCATGTTTCTTGCAGATTGACCTGTTAAATACATGGGATTGTAAATACCTAATCAATTATGATTTCATTTCAAATATACTTAAACTATATTTAGGCATGCCTTTCAAACAGGCAGTAAATATGGGTAACAGAAAAAGGAGTTTGTACTATTTAAAGCTAATAGGGTTGTTTTAGTATGAGCTTCCATGGATTATAATCAGACGCACAAAGCATTATATTTAAGATTTCAGGTATGTATGCACAGAGTACCTGAGTGGAGTCAGAGCACATTCAGGACCAGACAGTCATATTATTGACCATGGATCATAAACTTTTACCATATACAGCCTGACAATTAGGCAGTTAATACAGGATAAGTATCTGTTAACTGGTACACATATACAATAAGTTCGCTTTCAAGAGTTTTGTTGTGCTGAAACCAGAATGCCCTGTTGCATTTCTAATATTATTAAAATTTGCTTGCCTGCTAAATGTTATGAAAACCAGTCTTTATCCATATATATTCTGCTTTTGTTTATTTTGCTGTGTGACCTCTGCTTTTGTCTGGGGCATGAATTGTGTTTTTGTTAATTTGGTGTGAGAATTCTGCTTTTTGTTGCTTTGGATTTTGAGTTCTGAAATGGTATAATAAGGACGGGTTCTAAGATGAGAGAAAGTGTGACAGTAATTTGATTTGGGTGAGCCAGTGGAATTAGTCTGTAGCTGCTCTTATATTTTCTGCAAGCTTCTGTGAACAGAAGCTTGTGAAAAAGACTGAAGAGAAGGGGATGGTGAGGGAGCAGTTGCTATGACCTGTTTGTTTTCCTGCCTGTGCATATGAAAGGGTATAGCTGCAACAAATGCAAGCTATTTTCCCTCCTGAAAGAGAGATTATAACAACTTGAAGCCCACATGTCTGTATTTGGACTCATCAGAGAAGATGAAAAGTTTTTGGATAAAGTAGAGCAGATTCTCTTAAAGAATGACAGAAGAGAGATTTACATTAGCAGTGATGAAGATTACCAAACGCAGGAGACGAACGCCTGCAAGAATGTGATACACAGAAGCATAATTAAGTTGAACCATGCTATCTCAAACTATAGTTTGGATCCACAAAATTATTTTCAGGCCCTTCCCTTGAACAATGATACAGAGCCGCAGAGGCAGGAGTCTCATGAGCTCTGTAGGTGAAAGGCTTCATACTGCTTTCCAGAAGACCAAAAAAAAAGACGTATTGTGGTTTTAGGTGACATCGTACTGACGAGCGGAGGCAATGGTGTGCAGGATGACTCAAGAAATGTGGTGCCATCCTGGTGTGAGTCTCCAAAACATAACAGAGAGGCTGCCAAAATGCAGCATGTCTACTGACCATAATTTTGCCTTCTGGTCCAAGGCAGAACAAATGATACTGCAAGATATAGCCTCCATGATATTGCAGGTAACTATGAGGCTCTGGATAGAAAGCTGAAGGACACAGGTTGTTTTCTCATTAGACCGTCCTACTGAAGATCATGACCCAGGAAGAAAGATAAGGTTATTGCAGTTGATCAACTGGCTGTGCAGATGGTGGCACAAGGAAAGATTTGGCTTCATGAACCATAGCGTGAGCCTCCACGAGAAAGGATTTCTGGCAAGAGATAGGTCACTCTTAACAGCAGTTGGTAAGTGTGCTTGCTAGGAGTCTCAGATATGATCAGGAGGGCTTTAAACTGAATCTTGCTGGGATGAAAGATGACATTTCAGAGGGCACAGGGACACCAAGTATTGGGAGCATTAGCATCAATAATGTAGGGAAACTAAGGTGATGGTATGTGAATCCATCAATGGAAAAAAAAAGGAATGAATTGAAGAGAAGGAACCATGGCTTCAGATGTTTCTAATTCTCGGAGCACAGGAAACAAACAAGATGAATTTGAACTCAAAATGAGAAGAATTTTGTAGGCATAATTGAAACCTGATGGGATGAGACACATGCAACCTTCATATCTCAAAGACAAGAGGATAGTTTTTCTATCAAAGCAATATTCCACAAATGTTTCATCCAAGATTCTATTGATAAACAAAAGAGTTTTCCACTTTGAAGCAATTTAAAGCCTTGGGTTTAAAAACAAAAACCAATTAGTGGTCTGTACTGATTATCAAATAAAGAGAATAGTCTAATTTTAGGATCAACATTAGCTGTTTGAACTGCTACTTTGCTTATTTGGAAAATTTTGGTCTAGTATCCTGTTACATGTGGGCATTCCCATTGCATATATAAATGAATGCCTTTTGAACCACATTTACTATTCATGAAGCCACCCAAGTATTGCAGTTAGGTTGGTGCTAAGTACCAATGCTTCCTTAATTTGATTCCATATTACTTAATACTACTAGAGACAGTCTTAAATGATAGATTTTTCCATAAATAAGACCAGATATCATTGCCTGTATTGCTTTTAAAATCATTTATCCAAACATGTCTGCGACTTGTAGGCTCAAGGAACTTAGTTTCTGATGAAATAAAATAGGTCTTATATGTTAGGCCTTTAGGTTTGTACTTAGCCCTCTTATGAATGTTTAAAATTGAATTGAGTCTATTGATTTGCCTTTTTACTGTTGGATTGAAAAGAAAGTGAATGATTTGGTGTATTTGAATTCAGATTTGGTGTATTTAAATCTTGCATTTTCTAGTTGCTTATTCCATTAATTGGCAACCTGTTTTTAGCTTTTTATTCTGGGAAAAAAAATCAGTCTATAGGGATCTTTTTGTTCACATTGTTTGTAAGCGGTGAATGTATCATCATGGTACAGTGGGTAACAAAGCAGTGGAGTCACTGAGGATGGGGTTTTGAACAGCTTATCCCTCCATTTATGCCAGACCTGAAAATGTACAGAGATAATAAGGATTCTTGATCCCTTTAAGATATTTATATTAAAAATATAAAAAATTATTCTAATTAGTAGTAGGCTTCATAATATAATAAGTGCATTATCCCTAGTCCACCTGTTTCAGTTTTCCTACATATAATAGATTTTGATAATCATGATCTCTTCCCTTGGTTAATATAGTTCTGTAGAAGTTCTGCCATTTTATCAGTTCTTCTGAGGGTATTTTTAGGGGCAGTATTTGGAATAGATATCCCAACTTTGGAAGTAGTGTTTTTTTGAATGCTAATATTTTTCCTAACCTAGAGAGACCTAGTTCCTCCCATCCCCCATGCATGGTATTTCTGTTTTATTTCCTTTATAAGAGGAGGTAAACTGGCTGCAAAGAATTTCTCTGGAGGTGTTGTGATGTGGATTCCTAAATACATGGTGTTTTACATTTGTATGGTATTGAAAACAAATTGGAATTATGCTTTTGATATTCTTGTGACATGTTGAAGTATAATAGGTTAAATTTTGCTTTGTTAATTTTTAGAGACTTTTTGAAATAAATCTTTTAATATATAAATAAGTCTTCAAGATTCCCTCTAGGCTCAAGACTGGGTTGGCTGTAGTAATTGCTAGACCATCAGCAAACAGATTTAGTTTCATTGTGGCATTTTTATAACAGATTCCACTAATGTCCAGGTTTCTCTTGATTGCATGTGACATTAGTTCTACTGAAAATGGGAAAAAGAGTGGAGAAAGCGGGTACCCCATCTAGGCCTTTGCCCATCACAGTTGACTGTCTGTTCTGTTTGTAGCTATGATATCATAATAGTTATTGTATAAATTGGTAATTATGTTGGTAAAGTTCTGGCTAATCCCAAAAAGGTCACACAGATGAAAAATATACCTCTATTCCAACTTGTCAAAGGAAGCTATCATGACAGATCCACATCTCAAGGAACGGTGTGTTGCATAACATTTAATAATCTGCAGATTGGGTCCACAGTGTGTTCATCTGTAACAAAGTTGATTTTATCAAAGTCTATATAAAAGTGTGCTATGGAATTTAATGTGTTTGCAGTGATTGCTGAAAACATTGAGTTAAGGAGATGGGGTGATAAGAGTCTATACTTCCCATATTTTTATGAGGTTTTAAAATAATTATGATCCCTATATGCGATGATTTAGAAACTAGATTTCCCTCTAGAATTGATTTGAAGAGCACTGCGGTAATTTGTTCTTCAAAGAGTTTATATGAGGCTCCCCCCAAATCCATTAGTTCCTGGAGTCTTCTTTGGGTTTAATTTTTTAATTGCTGTATATAGTTCATCTTGTATGATTTTCTGAGCGAGTCTATGGTAGTGTTCTTCATTTTGTTTTTTTTAGGGGGGAGGGGATGTTTTTATTTAGAAAATTAAAGAGTTTCACATCTGATGGGTTTCTTGATTGGTATAAAACTTCACAGCAAAGAGATCGTGGATAGTTTTAATATAGTGTTATTTTATTTTTAATTTATAATTTTTTTTAAATTTTCTTTTTGGTTATCAGATGATCCAATATTTTAGAATTTTTATTGTCAAATTCAATTTTTTGTTTTGTATATAATAAACTTTTTAGAAACTTCATTTAGTTCTAGCATTTTCAGGTCAGCTCTTTTCTTATCAAGTAACAATTTAATTGATTTTACACCATAGGATGGATGAGTTGCCTCTAGAGCTTGGGTTTCTTTTCATAAAGTATTTTTAGTGGAAGATATATGCTTTCATATACAGTACATCTCCTCATGTCTGCTTGACTGGTATGCAAGATTTCACATGTCTGTGCTAAAATATGATCCAAAAACATTTTGTTCCTATCTCTTTTTTGACCACATGTTTTTGCTAATTTTTATGTTTTTATCAGTTGTACACTGGCTTTGGACTGCAAATAATGACTACAAAGCCTTCTTTCTCTTAGATTCTAAAGTTCTTTCAACTTTTGGGGCCTCTCCATGCTGCATACTCACCTTGATCCCTTCATCATTTATCTCATTGAAAAAAATAGTGTTTGCTATTCTCCACATTTTTCATTATCCATGGTAGGTCCAGGAATGTATCCTCTGTGGATTTGGGGGATATACTGTGTGCTAGCCTCCATGACACATTCCTCCCTCACATTAACTATCCCAAAGTATCCATACATTGTGAATAGCTGTTTCATTATTCATATTTTCAGAGATGTAGTGAATGATTACATTCTCTGGATGGCTCAGAGAAGCAATCCACTGCAGTCGGGTTATTTCTCACATGCCAGCATATGTAGCAGGAGTCTCCAAGCCTCAAGTTCCTTTTCATTTAATATCATTGACTCCTCCTGCCTTCACTTTCAGTTTTCTGCCAAGCCATCCACGTATATTTAGAGCCATCACCACAATTTAGGTTTAAATGTAATAGTTTTATTAACAGGAATTTCGGAGAGGTACAAAGAAATTAGAGAGTAGGATACCTAAATTCGTTTAATATGGATAATTTCATGCGCATTTCATAATTGAAATGTCTGTTGCATACACTGGAAGTGGAAGATAGTCAGGAGGAAGATCAAGATAGCAAAGGGAGAGTAAAGAAGGATTGTATAATGACATTTATAATGAATAACAACAACAGCAGCAGCAACAGATCCCAAGAGAATTGAAGTTCTGACATGTTTAAAGAGTCAATAGACTTAGAAGGGGATGCTCCTTGCACTACTAAGAGACTTCTAGGGTTCAGTCATAGGATGTATGTCTTTAGGAAAGGAGACGTGAAGGTACCTTAAGCTCCCATTGCCTGATGCTCCAATTTCTGTGTTCCTTGAAGGAGGGTGACACAACCCTTAAGGGTGTTGATGAGAGAAGAATTGAGTCAGCCTTAAAGAAGGTGCTTGAAGCTTCCACACTGACTGTTATATCTTTCATTATGACTTCATGCTTGTGAGAGCAGCAGTATTGTGTTTGCAGAAAATTTTGGAGACTTAAGATTTGGGCATGCAAGCTTTGTTTAAAGCAATAGAAAAAAACAGAGAAGCTACACATATATCAGCAACTGTGGTTTTAAGGAGATCAATTTAACTTCACTATTGGGAGGCTGACCAGAAGTCAAAAACAAATTTGGCCAACATGCCATTTACCTTCTATTCACCTTCTATTTGTACAGAAGGCTTTACAAAATGTTAGCAGTAAATAAGGGCAGAACACAAGAAATGCCTTTGGTAGAGAAAGATAAAAGAAATTAGAATTTAGAAGTACCTTAGGAAATTGTAGAAGACAAGGTAAGTTTAGATTTAATAGATCACAGTGGAATAGAGACGACTTCACCCAGAAGAGTTGGGGCGGGGGGAATCCAACAGAACAGAAAAAGGGCAAGCCCAACCAATAGAGGAGATGGTTGACAATATTGATGAATAAGATATTCTGCTAGGAGAAACTTCTGTGTTTTAAGTCATTATAGTCAAAAATGACAACATATAATGGGGTCAATCATGCCATCACCAAAGGGTAGAAAAATTATTTGCAAAGGTCTCATAATGCAAATATCTTTCTTCACCAGTACTAAATAATCCAGAAAAGAGGGGAATAGTTCAAAAATAGATAAATCCTCCTATGCAGATTAGGGGCACAGACGAGGTGCTTCACATCCAGAAAGTCACAGGGTTATACTGTTCTCCCTCCACATTTGCGGGTTTCACTTTCATGGATTTGACTATTTGTGGAAGTGCCTGCTACTCCCCAATTCTCCCCCTCATACTCCCTGGCCTTTTGGCCAGGCGCAGGAAGGAGGAAAGATCATTCCTTCCCTGCACTCCCCCCGGCAGGCCTCCCGGGCCCTCCACGGGGGCAGCGGGAGCATGCAGGGCAGGACTGTGCAGGGCCAGCGACTGCCCATTCCCTGCACCCCCCAGTGCCTCCACTCACACAGGCACTCCAAAGTATGCTGGCAGGGCTGGCGATCGCCACCTCCCTGCACGCCCTGGGACCTCCCCTTGCACAGGCTCTCTGGAGGAGGCCCACAGGTTTCCTGCCGCGAGCAGGAACCTGGAGGGAGTGTGCCCACCTCTTTGTGATTTTTTGACATCTGCGAGGGTTCTCTGTCCGTATCCCTCATGAATATGAAGGGCCTACTTTATTCGATTCTGTTCAAAAGCAACAGTTCTTAGCATCCTGTGATGCTCAGATATTTAAACAACGTTGTTTCATACTAGTGATTCAAGATGGAGTTGTTTCAAACATCAAAGAAAATTTACGGATGAATGATTGGCTAGTGTTTGAGAAAAGCTTATGGCTCCAATCTGCAGAAAATATTTGGGATTTCAATTCCAACAGAAACATTATCAGTTCAGGGCTCTTTTTTTTGGTGTTGCATCAGAAGCCAGAGTATTCACTAAGGTATTGGTATCATTAGCGTCACATCTTTAGGAACAGAGTATACAACTTTTCCCATGCTTAGACAATACCCTCTTGAAAACAGAGTGTAGACTCAAGACAGAAAGATCTGAATATGAAGGATAACGTGTGTGGATTTATAAGTGGGTTTTGGAAAGAGGTTTCTTTTCTTTTGATGCTGTTTTCTTTTATCTGTGGAGTTAAAGAAATAGAAGAGGTTTTTTTTAGTCCCTTGCAATGATTGAAGGAAGTAACTCTTTACTAAGGAAAACTGAAAGGTGGTTAAAATGAAGGACTTTTTTTTAAGGGACTTTAATTTTTTTTTTTTTGATTCTTATAATTTGAATTGGGGACATTAGTGGAGTATTAAAATTGTTAGGTTGGGACATTTACTTAGATGAAATAGATCCAAATACCACCTACTGGGAATTGTTGCACAAACTGTGAGAAAAGTACCTTCCTTTCTGTTGTTATCCTACCCTGACAGATAAACGTTCTGAACTAGCATTCTGATTTGATTTTTGCTTTGATTTGTTGAATGAAATGGATTTTCAACTTGAATGTGACAATGAGGATGTACCTGCATATTTTTTGGACTTCTGAATGGAATTTAGGGATTTTAAATATGAATAAATATATGAAGAAGCTTGGACAATTGGAAAGAAATCTGCTTGATTTTTTGAAAGTGAACTCTGATGATTTCATTAAAAATGTCCAACTTGTTCTCAAGTTTTTACTTCTTTTTTCTTTAATGTTATATAGTTCTGTAGCTTAGTTTAGTTTAGTTTTATAATTTTTATAGCTTATGTTTTTTGTAATGTTACTGTGTATATTTTTTCTTTCTATGTTTTTCTTTGTTTCTCTTCTTTTATTAAAACAAAAATACTAATAAAAAAAATGTCCAGTTTGGATGTGAATGGACCTAAGCTTCAGTTATCTGTTGAAGACATTAAGGAGAGATTACAGGGACAAGAGGAATTACAGGAAATCCATAGAAGAATTTTGCAAGAGGAGATCACCTATATATTTGGGATCCAGGGCTCTGCTTTTATGGAATTGATTGATCAAGTGGAGATACAAGAACTGACCCAACAAAGATATGAGGAGCAGATAGAGATCTTTTTTTAGATTGGCAGGAAGAAAAGAGGTAGATCTTATAGGATAGTATGATGGGAGAAGACAGAAGACTATGTCTGGATTCGGAGAACAATGGGATGTTATGGAAGAGAATAATAATGGAAAAGCTGTCATTGAAGAAGAGGCTATAAAAAATTTTAGAAAGATAGGGGTGGGATAAATAGTAAATTTTTAAATGATACATTTAAAGGTAGTGGGAATATGGTTTGGAATAGTTGTGTGGATAATGAGAAACTGATATGATAACTAGAGATCTAAGTTGAAAGAATTTGCTTATGATATGATATTTGATGAAGTAGTTTTAAGACTTTGAAGTTAGATAGAAATCATATAAAGTTTAGGGAATGATGAATATTGATGAGAGACTAATATAGGGTTATTCTGTATTGGTGAGGAGAATTGTTTACCTTTTAAGCTTGTTTGTTGAAAGCAGTATTTTTTCTTATTTTTATAGGAGAAGAGATAATAGTTTATCCACAGGAACAATTGAGAATGTAGAGAGACCTATGTTTTGAATAGAATGGAAAAAAGAATGAAGGTGGTCTTATGAGACTAGCTTTCACAGTCTTAATTTGCAAATTTAACATTTTTATTTCTATGTGAGAAATGTGAAATTGAGACTAAATGAGCTATTTTGATTGTTGCTTTGGAAAGTTATTTGCTATATAGTTATTTGATTAGATTTTAGACTACATTGATTACTAATATTCCTAATATTTTCTGATGGCTATTACTATATATTGTATGACTATATATTATTATATCAATTATCAAGGCTAATTAATCATGTATGTGGGTAGGCAGGCAAAATTATGATGTTAAGTGAATAGCAACAAGTAGTGACTGTGGTATAAAATGAAGAAATTAATGATTAGGTATAACAGCTTGAGTAGTGTGAGCTCTTTGCAACAAGGGTAGGAACCTTATTTATTTATTTTATTTGTTTGTTTGTGTATTGTGGCCTTATTTATTTATTTATTTATGGTAGCTTTGTATTGTATTTCCTCTTCTCAGCATTGTTTTTTTTCTTTCTTTTTTAGTATTCTGTGTATTATCTGTTAGATTGTGCTTTTCTTTGTGGCTATTGTATACATTTTTTAAAAATAAAATTTTAATAAAAAAATGAAACAGATCTGGAAAAGAAAGAGATACTTCAGAAATACAGTTTCATGATAAGATTGGAAAAGAGCCATTTAGAACCAACAAAAATATTAACACAACTAGGGACTCAGATAGATAGCGCAAAAGGCTGCATGATTTTTCATAACAAGAAAAGAAACAAAAAATGAGGAAAAATTGCAGACTTTGATGATAAAGGATTCTATGGATCTGATGCAGTTGGCAAGAAATCATGAAACTGCTGGTCTCAGCAATTCAGTTGGACCCATGGGCAAGGCTGCATACCAGGATGTTACAATGAGTTAGGAGCCCACATCAATAGTTCGTAGCAAACAACCACCATTGTCTGATGAGACTTCTAGAGACATTAAAGATTTGAACTGGTGGATGCCAGGAAACCACCTAAATGAATGCGTTCCTCTGGCACCACAAGAAGAGATAAAAGTGCTGATGGATGCAAGTCTCTCCAGCTGGGGAGCACAATACAGGAGGAGGTCAATGCAAAGAACATTGACTGGATTGGACTTATAGCAAAGTAAAAACCCTTTGAATGGAAGATGGTAAGATTAGCACTTTAACACTTGACACATTTAATAAAAAATCAGAATGTACAGATGACAACAGACAACATGTCTGTGAAGTTGTGCATATCCATACAAGGAAGCTCCAGATTGGCTTTGTTGCCTGGTGAAGTAGATTGATTTTATGCTGGGCAGAGATAAAGACATCCATATTTGCTGTCTATCTAAGGGGATCTCTGAATATAGAAGGCAATTATTTGAGCAGAAACCAGTTACGTCAGGAAGAATGGTTGCTCAATTCAGACATTTTATGAATTTTAAACAAAAAACTAGGGCCTTTGTAAGTGAAATTATTTGTCTCTGGCAGCAATTTCAAATTACAAATATATTTTTCACTTAGTGGAACCACAGATGTGAAACAACATTATGTGTTGGGGGGTTCCCTGGGCTGCCCCAGCATGCTATATGCCTTTCTGCCAATTCCAGTAATCCCAAGCAGCATGCAAGTATTCATTGCCTAAGAAAACCGGTGTCACAGCATAAGATGTCTAGGTCATAGCAGCAAAGCAGGAATTCAAAGTAACAAGCCAGAAAGGAGTCCAAAAGCGGTGTTTGTTGAATGAAGCAAGGTCCAAGGTTACAAAAGAAATAAAGCAAGAAGAGTTGCTGTTTAGCCAGATAGGTAGGTTATGAGCAACAATCTGCTAGGGAACTGTTAGGAAATGTCAAGCTGGCTGTCTTCACCCAGCTGGTGCTTGGTGTGTCTTATTTACACATGCTCTCTTTGACTCTCCTTTGCTCCATAATGGTAGGTACCACATACTCAGCATTTTCCTCTCTCTGCTGGGAGGCAGAATCCCTATCTGTCTGCTGGGGTCTAGAGTCTCCTCCTGCTTCACCCCTGGATCCAGGCACTGCAACTCAGGGCCCTTCTGCACTACAGTTATAGCACTATTATTCTACTTTCAATAACCTGTGGAATTCTGGGATTCGTAGTTTACTGAGGCCAAAGAGCTCTCTGGCTGAGAATTCTAAGTGCCCCTCTCTAACCTGCAGACCCCAGGATTCCATAGGATGTTGAAAGTGAAATAATTGCACTAAAACAGTGTCATGTGGAAAGGTCCTCAGAAACACTCAGAGGGTGAAGCATGACAGATCCCTGGCATGCCTTTTGTGAACTTGTGTGTTAGTCAGAAATGCTGGATTGTTCTTATTTAGTAGACTGTTTGGGTGAGTTCCACAGAGCTAACTAAAAACCTTCCATCTTTGATATCACTATCTTGAGCCCATCTTGTATTTTTAGTTTTAATTTTCACTCATTTCCTTCCATGGCATGTATGGATGAGAGATGAGGTGTTCAGAAGTTTATGCAACTTTTTTCCTCCTTATTTCTCAAGCTCAAAGGAGGAACATTGGGTTGGAGTAACATAATGGGAGGGATTTTCTACTTCATTCTAAGTTTTTAGTTTTAGTAACATAATATAAATTTAAATGCTAGTTTTAAATTAATTTCAATGTAATAACATCCCCTTTCAATCTAAACATAATTAACATTTTTAAAGATTTCTAGTGTAAATGTAACATAATGACACTTTCCCTCTATCTTTCCTGTCTGTGGGATTGTCACCAATTCCTAGGATATAGGAGTAAAGCAAGACAAGTTGATCAACAGTGGGAACAGAAAAGAACAAAGAAGTGAAGGGAGAGATAATGACAGATTAGAGGCCCCTCAGTTTCCCCATGGGGAACTCATTGGTTATTTTTAGTGAGTCAGACTTCAGTGGTATGAACAGAGTGAGAGTGACATTGTGAAAGTCAAGAGAGGAGAGAAAGAGAGGGGCTAAAGGTACATAGGATGGTCCTGGAGAGGCAGGATTGTTCAGAAGATACCTTTTAAAGTGCAACTGATGTATTAAAAGTTAGTAAGGAGGGAATGAAATTAGAAAGTGATTTTGTTGTAATGAAGAGAAAGACAACAGCCAGGAGATGACAATCAGGAGTCAGAAGGGATATAATCAATGGAGTGTTACATGAGGTTGGTTATCTTGTCAAGTGAAATATGTGAAGTGAGAAAAGCAGTGAGAGGGATGCCATGGGAAGGTAGAGCGTGCGAGCAAGCACAGTAATTAGATGTGAACTCCTACCTTTTTTTTCACTAGCATCTTGTAGAAGAACTAGCATCTCAAAATATCATCCTTTGGCAGCTGCCTTTGCTGGCTTTCCTGATCTGCGCTAACAGAGATTTGTGGAGTATTTTTTTTAAAGCTAAAATTGCAAAGGAAAGGAACACATATTCATTTGGTGATATATAGTAAAGCTATGTAAAACTGTTCCTTAAAACAGCTTGGTAGTTTTCAAAATAGTATTAATCTCTGTGAATCTTGAAGAACTGTTGAAGTTTTACCAAATGAGTGATGATAGCAAATGTTTCTTACCATGTTAACATCTTCTAGGACAGTGAGTAGTTCTTTCTCTGAATAGAGAATTCATGATATCAAATTATGTGTACAAGCAAGTCTATTAAAATGGCCATAATTTGTGAATCTTTCTTTCTCTTGGAAAATCAAACAAACCAACTTTTCTTGCTTTTCAGGGTGTTCAGTAGTGCTATCAGTCTACTCTGCTCAAAAGAATGAATGAGCATTAGCTATTCTAGCTTTAACTGTCCAAAACGTTTGTGGTAGAGTAGAGCTGACTTGCTGGGGATTCGGTACTTCATTTGTTTGACTGACAAATACTTACAGCCTTTTTGAAGAGCTTGTTCATCTTGCTCTTGTTTAGGCTTTCTCATGCTGCCCTCTGGCTTTTGTTGGATTGAACAGGAACTACTGTTTGACATGAAACAGCAAAAATTGATATTAATCTCTTTAATACTGTGGTCATGTAATAAATGTGTGACTTTGATCTAATTATGTTTGTTTAATTAGTGTAATTTATAAATAAATACATACAGTTTAGAATGAATACATCTTACTGGAATTGACATCCAATAAATATTTATGTCAGACTTTGTGTTTTCTTTGTTTCATCCTGCAGTTTGGGTAACTTCTCTGTCTGCAAGTCTGATTAATTCTTGTTAGTTAAGGTACTGTTAACAACACATAGGAAGTATGTATGTGCGCGCATGCAAATCCACATAGAGGAAACCAACCTTACTGCTTGGTGATAAATAAAACGTACACACACACACAAAAGAATCAAAGACAAAAAGATAGACAAAAGGGGGGGGGAAAGGACAAATGCACAAATTGAATTTAAACAGATCACTGTTTATTTGCACATATGTATTTAATACTTTGTGTCATCATAGGGTTTTCAAGTAAAAGACATTTGAAGTGGTTTACCAGTGCCACCTTTGGTGTACTATTAACGAGTTAGCCAATGTGTGCCTCAGCAGTTGTCTGCAAATTATCCTCCATCAATGTTACCTCCACTGCTGCTGCTGCCCGGAGGCTATTACTCTATGAAGAGGATGGATGCATCTTAGACTGCTCTTCCATTCTGAGCATTCTGCCTTGAGTGATTCTTGATTAGTCTAATCTCCTGACAGTATTACTCTCACTCTGTAAGACACTTAAACCCCATCATGGCATTAACGTATGCATCCAAGAGAGAGGCAATCTTTTGATGAGGAACCAGTAATTTTAGAAAGAAAAAATCTGCTCACAGATCTCTTGGAAGGAACAGATAGCATATCAACAGAGCTATCTCATGCGATAAAGATGGAAAAACATCTAAATTCTAACAAAAATCTGCCAACAAATACAGGAAACAAAACAATGGTCCACGGACTGGAAATGTTTCATATCTATTCCAGTGCCAAAGAAAAAGAACACCAGGATTTCATTAACCATTGGACTATAAGATTAATCTCTCATGCAAAGTTAAAATCTTTCAATAAAGACTTTTAGCATATACGGAATGAAAAAATGAAGAAAAAATAAGAGGCATAGAGATCATATTGTGAGTATAAACTAACAGAGCAATCTAAAAATTTCAGAATAAAATCCTCCTGTATTTCATAGATTAAAGCAAAGCTTTTGACTGGGTAGATCATGAAAAACTGGATTGCTCTAAAAGAAATGGGAATGCCACAACATTTGATTGTTTTGATGTGTAACCTGTCCTCTGAACAGGAGACCTCCATTAGAACAGCATATGGAGAAAAAATGGTTTGATTTGCAAGGAGGTGAGCCAAGGCTCCTAAATTCGAAGAGGAACGTGATAGAGGCCCTGAGGAATGAGATCAATGGCATCAAGACAGAACTGTGGGGAGATGTAAGACAAGAGGGGAAGAAATGTGGAACTAATACAGCAGTTAGCAATAAGGAAATGAAGGAGGCTGAAAATCATATGGAGAGACAAATTCAAGTTGAGCTTATGGAGAGATTGGCAACTGAATTGGGAGAGATGAACAACCTTGGTTGATGAAATGAGGATTTATAGCCCACATTTTGGTTTATGAAATGAGGATTACAGCCCAAGGGATAGAGAAGGGAAAGGCTAATCTGAAACGGATCTATAATCAAACAATATTGGTGGTTGAACAAAACCAAATTGATTTAGCCTGTATGACTGAAGGGAATGAGAGAAAGAAGGAAAAAAGTGTTCTGTTTCAGGACAATTATCCCAAAATACCAACTGGGAAAGAACTGGAAACACTAGTAAAGGACAAGGAAGGAAACCTGAGAAGAGCAGGATGGGGTTGGGAGAAGTTCAGGGATAGGTTTGATATAAGGGAAGAAGAGAATTAAATTCAAAGTGAGGTAGACTTCATTGAAACTAAGTTATGAAATGGTTATAAATATAAGACAATCATTTGCTTAATAAATTATGTAAAGGATTGTACGATATCAAATGATATAGAAATATTTGGATTTAGTATTGCTATGCAATGTGTAACAGATTTATTTAAAACTAGTGAAAATACTGTGTAATCAAGTCAGGAAGTTGCATTTAGTATGAAGATTAGAAAAGACAATGCCAGTTATCACTTAAATATAATATGGAATGGAATGTAGTAAAAGTAATATTGATATACTATGCTAGATATGTTAACCTTTGGTTGAATTATTGAATATTATCTTTGAGAGGCTTGATTCAATTTCAGTGTTATACTCCATTTAGAGGAAGAATGAAAGTTGATTCTTTTTCTTTCTTTTTCTTTACTTTTTAATTTCAAATTTTTATGTCTTATGTTTTGTTCATGCTGGTTTTGACTTGTATGTATTTGTAGAATGTTAGTGTTTTTAGAAACTATTAATAAAGTTATAGTAAAGATAACTTGGAAACAACTTTAAAGGCACAGAAGAACAGTATTCTGAAATTTCTGCTTTTATGAAATTTGAATCATTTTTGTGATATGTGGATGGTGGCAACCATAATAAGAAAGCCCTTAGACTGAATGAGAAAGCTGGTTTATACAAGAGTGGTTTTTTTGGTGTGAGTCTGGAAGCATGCTGGAAACATTTTTATTTAAATATAACATGGAGAATTGGTAGTTTTGAGTTGTTTTTAAAGAGAAAAAAAGTATTGGGGTGGGAATTGTGTGATCCTCCAGATATTGGAACAACAGCTTCCATCATTCGTCACTGCCAATTGTGTAGGCTAGATCTGCTAGGAGTTGCAGTTCAGCAGCGTCTAGAGGGCCACAGAATTTGTACCCTTACTCTGAAAAATGTTCAACTTTTGTAATACTACAGGAATATAGCGATGCTAATCATGAGAAGAGAAGGGCAATATACTATTTACTGTTTTGTCAGATGCATAAGGTTATTTTAGTTTATTTCAGTTCAAAATGCATAAGATGGAAAGCTGAGTCTTCTGGATTTGAAGTGTTGTCAGAACACATGGTAGTCAAATACAATTAATAGCCAAATATGGTAACAAAACACAGTGAAAGACTGAAGTGATGACTATGTTTGCTCCCTAGCATATTCATGCTGTATCCTTTAGTCCAGTGGTTCCATGAAATCATCAGGCTACAGGAGGCTATAACAAGTGGCAGTCACATGCAGGTTCCTGGATTCCTACTTAGGTCCTTATCCATCCCAGGTCTAAAGAGAAGCTGAATCTGGAGACATCTGCTGCAGTCTCTCTTCTTGAACTGGTCTGTCCCTATCTGATAGCAAAGGGGTGGAGCAGAAAAGGAGACAAACTAATCATTTTCCCATGCCCCTTGTTTCCTCACTCTCTCAATTCCCCCCATCTGTGCTTATAAAGACATGTCTTTTGTAGGATTTTGTTTCCTCCAGAGGATTTGCTTTCTATAGGGATAGATGTGTCTCCTGGTGATAAAATAAATATGGATGAGGTTTGCCTTTGCTTGGCTTTCTAAACATGATGCACAGAAAAGCTGTTTTCTGACATATTGTTTACATGTCTGTATCTCATGTTTTAGGTAGATAGAATGCCTGTTTGGAATGTTTCGTTACTTTACCGATAAATCCCAGCAGATGAAGCAGATGTCTAAAGTGGCTGCCTTTTCTCCATGGCATTTTTCAGTCAGTTGTTTTCTGCTTGTTGTTGTTGTTGTTGTTGTTGTTGTTGTTGTTGTTGTTGTGTGCCTTCAAGCCATTTTCGACTTACTGCAACCCTGAGGCAGAACGGTCACAAGGGTTTCTGGGGCTGAGTGTGTGTGACATGTGCCTGCTGGACTGGTGCAAAATTAAACAGCTCTGACATACTTAACCCTTTAATGTCTTTTGCTCTCCTAATCTGTTTCGTAAAATGAAAGAACTTGTTGATTACCAAAGTTAATCTAAAGGAATGTGTGTGCATGTATATGGACATGTGCGCCTTCCAATCACACTTTGATTTATGCCATCTCAATATTTGTGTTTACAGTTTCTTAAACAGGAGGGTCACTGAATTTTTACTGCCACTGCCACTACTGATGCTTAATTGTTTGAATGTTTAAATCAGTGGTCCCCAAACTTTGGTCCTCCAGGTGTTTTGGACATCAGCTCCCAGAATTTCTGACTGTTGGCCAAGTTGGCTGGAGCCTCTGGGAGTTGAAGTTCAGAACACCCAGAGGACCCAAATCTCAGAACCACTGGTTTTAAACATTTCTAACCTCAGAGCTCCAAACATTTTGGCTGCCCAACAGCAAAACTTTGGCTTTTGTGTGGTTGATGGTTTATGCTGAACTGCAGTAGCATGGAGCTAGAGAGCAGAAGTTCCTGTCCTCCTTCCATTCATGCAGTTTTAAATTTGGAAGGGATCTTAAGAATCCTGTAGTCCATCCACTTGTCAATTGCAAGAAATACACAGCAGTAGCATCCCTGGCAGATGGCCAGCCTCTACTTAAAAATTGCTTAAGCAGAGGGGACTTTCCAGTAAAGGAGAGCGTAATATCTTCTATGGCAGTCTTTTCTTCTGTTGATCAGATCTTCACTATAAATAAATTCTTTAGTCAAAGTATATGCCTTTCCTGCAATTTAAACCCATTGTTTCAAGTCCTGCCATCTTGGAGCAGCACAAAATATCTTTGCTCCCTTTTTGACATGATAGTCCTTTAAATACTTGATTTTTAAAAACTGAGCTGTCTTCAGATTAGGCCCAGCTTGGTTAGTGTGGTACTCTTGACAGGAGTGGAAAGCTAGAGAAGCCATCCATCCATCACTTTATTTATATCCTGCCTTTATCCCATGCTGAGACTCAAGGCAACTTAAAGAAAGACAGAATGCAATAAAATACATATATTTAAAAATATACAAAATGAAGATTGAAGTAGTATTACCAACGGCATTAAAACCAATTAAAATCTTACTTTGAAACAGATTAAAAGCAGTATATTGCTTTTTTTAAAAGTTTCCAAAAGCTTGCTGAACAAGAAAGTTCTTGATCTATTGCTGGAAAGAAAACCAAGTTAGAAGCCATCCTAACTTCCCTAGGGAGGTGTGGAGACGAGGCCTGCTTTAACTTTTCACAGAGTGGAATGGCAGCTTCCCCTCCCCCTGGTCTGCTAAAGCATCTTGCCACTTTATATGCAGCTCTGGTCTTCCCTAAAACACCACCATTGCAAATAAAAGGTAAAGCCTTTCAGTTGTTATTTTGCAGCCCTTTGGAATTTGTGGTATCATGGTTCTGTTTGGTTATTACTACTGAGAATCATTCAACTAAGTCAAGATTTATAAAAAATAGACGGTAATCTTTGTTAAAACAACAAACAGAATCAAGTATTGGTCTTGTATGTATATCCAAGCTCAAACAGATCTTCAGAAATTGTTTAAACAGTTTCTTGTATCTTTACAACAGTGTAAAGACACAGTGCGCTCTCTCTCTCTCTCTCTCTCCCCACACACACACACCCCCCCCTCTGGCTGCCCTCTTTGTCGAAAGCTCTGTTCCCAAATCTAGGTCGCTCTCTCTGGCCAGATTCAAAAGTGGGTAGATTTCTCTTCTGCTTCTCTCTCCCTCAGCTTTCTCTGAGAAAACACCCCCACTCATTCAACCTCCCTTGGTTGACTGAGAAACCCTCTCTGGCTGAAGACTCTTAGCCCTAAAGAACCAGGAGATAACTACTCCAAAACAGGAACACTCTATAACAACTATACTGATAATGTTGCGGGAAAGGTACTAGGTACAAAAATGTTGAAATAAGACCATAAAAAACTAAAACTAATTTCAAGAAAATTAATTTCAAATGAATTAAACAATGGTTGCAAATATAACAAAAATAACATATAGTGACATGGGATACCAACTGTTCAGGAAACACCTGGGATAGATAATCCCTTGCAACCATATACAAACAAAATTTATGATAAAGTCCAATATTATTTATTTCAAGCAGTTGCAAGGTAGTCACTGTAGCAGGCACTCAGCTCTGAATTGTTCAAATAATGACTTCCTAGCTCCTGGAAGTCTGATAAACCCAGTTCAGTGCCTGCTATTTATGCATTTCCACTCAGGCCTCCAACCCCTTCTTCAGACTAAAGGGGCTGGGTTTTCCTCTGAAGTGGCCATTCTGGTTGCCTGTCAACCTGTTGCTGGGTGGCTTTTCAACCTATCAGGATATCACTCCCCCTATACTCCATCACAGGAGGGAATTCCAAAGTGTGGGAGTAGCCACAGCGGAAGCCATCTGTGTTCTCAGTAGCCATGCCAATGAAGGCAGTGGCACAGAAACAAGCGTTTCCCTGCAGATCTTAGAGCTTGGACAGAGTCATCTAGGAAGATACAGTCTTTCAAATAGACTGGGTCTGAGTTGTATAGGACTTTATTGATGGAAACCAGCACTACGACATGAAAACTATGTGTTCTGTGTGACTAGCACCCATCTGGCTGGAGCTCTTTGTTCAGAAACTTCAACTGTTCCAATCTTAAAAGACGGCCCCATGTAGAATGCACCTACAGTAATCCAGGGTTGTGACTAAGGCATTTGTCACCGTGGGCAACTTAGACATCCCAAGGAACAAGCACAGCTTTAACTATGCAAATTCACTCCTGGCCACTGCAGAAACCTGAGCTTCCAGGGTCAGGGACTGAATCCAGGAGTGCATCCAAGCTGTGGACATGCATCTTCAGAGGGAGTGTAACCCTATCCAACACAGGCTGAATTCCTATTCCCTTATCTGCCTTATAACTGTCTGAGAGCACCTCTGTCTTGTCTGGATTAACCTTCTACTTTTTTGTCCTCATCCAGTCCGTTATAACTGCCAGACACTGGTTTAGTGCAGAAACAGCTTGCTTGGAATTAGGTAGAAAGGAGTAATAGAGCTGGATGTCATCAGCATAATGGTGTCACCTGAACCCAAACCTCCAATGAGCTCTTCCAGCAGATAGGTTAGTACTTGGATGAAAGACCAAGAGCAAATACTAGAGAGTTCCTGGTACGGCTGGGAAAGAATCTGTCATGAAATTCTGGAGTCTAATTACTGCCAGAGGTGGTTGACCAAAATGGTGGAGGGTCTGGAAGCCATGCCCTACGAGGAGCGGCTTAGGGAGCTGGATATGTTTAGTCTGCAGAAGAGAAGGTTAAAAGAGGACATGATAGCCATGTTTACATATTTGAAAGGATGTCATATCAAAGAGGGAACAGGCTCGTTTTCCATGGCCCCAGAAACTAGGACAAGGAGCAGTGGATTCAAATTACAGGAAAAGTGATTCCACCTGAACCTCAGGAAGAAATTCCTGGGTTAGAGCTGTCCAGCAGTGGAAAATGCTGCTTCAGAGTGTGGTGGAGTCTCTTCGGAGGTTTTTAAACAGAGGGTGGATGGCCATCTGTTGGGAGTGCTTTGATGTGTGTTCCTGCATGGCAGGGGGTTGGACTGGATGGCCTCTGTGGTCTCTTTCAATTCTATGATTTTATGAGAATTGGCAGAGCTAGGATAGATGGACCAGTGGTCTGACTTAGTATAAGCTAGTTTTCTATGTCCCTGTAAGATTTTCTAGAGCCGTAGTCAGAGTAGGCAGTACTGGCCTAGGTGGGCCACCAGGATGACTCAGGATTATACAAATTTATATGTCTGTGCCCAAAGCTACTAAGTTTGTACCTTGCAGGTGCTGAAACCGTTTAATGAGTAGATCATTGTTCTCCTGGTCTGAGTTCATGCAGCTTGTACACGTTGCTGTAGGCATTAAGAAACATGCTTTTAGTGAGAAGCTGGAACATCAGCCTGAGTCATCTTGAATGCTAGTAGAAGCCATAGAAATTTGTGGCTTCTATGGAATATGAAGGCTAGGAAAAGTGACTTTATGACAGAAATATATTACCAACTTTTTTCAGTCTTATTTCATTTAAGGCTGCCTATTTTCTCCTTACTGGCCAGAATAGTTGAGAACAATATTGTACAGTCAGCCCTCCACTTTTTCAGTGATTAAGGGCATAAGGTCCCTGCTGAAGTGGCAAACCACAAATAAAAAATAAAAATTGTGAAAGTTTTTTTTAAAACCTGATAACACTTCTCTAGGAATCTTTATGTTCTCCAGCTCAATTTTGTGGTCCACTTGAGTAAGATTTTTTAAATAAATAAATAAAATAACCCATGATAGGGCAGCAAATTGGTCTATTTTCCAGACTGTACAGTACGGTGCTGTTCCTTTGAGGTTCATTTAGGCTGACTGGATGTTGGAACATTTCTTTTCTCATGTTGAAAGAATCTTGTAAAACCTGGCTTAAGTTCATATCCAACCCAAGATCAGTAAGTACAAGTGTTTACCCATGGGCAAACAAATTTGTCATGTTTGTATTCAGTCTTAGTTGTTTCATTTGAAGTCAATATCCATTGGTATAGCTTGTTTGTGGGCAATGAACCATCAAGATGCTAAGAATTTATTCATGTCAGCATCTGACAACTGTCCTTTTCTCTCTGAAATCGTTTGACAATTTGATGATAAATCTAGACTTAGTTGATACCTGGAGGTTAAAATATGGAATAACTAAAGATTATACCTTCTATTCAGAGCCACATGCCTCCTCATCATGAATAGATATGTTTTTGATTTCAAACTCAGTGACAGGGATGGTTGATAAGCAAGAGATATGGCCACGAAAACTTTCTGATCATAATCCAACTATGTTAGTTCTGAGATATAGAATTGAAAATTCATATAATTGGAGATTGAAGGAAAAATTGTTATTAGAAGAGAAATTTGTTAACAAAATTAGAAATAACATAGAAAGATATTTCGAGGAAAATTTAGATAAAGAAGTTAAATTGATAACAGTATGGGATTCAGCTAAAGCTGTGATTAGAGGTTTTTTTATCCAACGTAATGTAGAAATTAATAGAAGAAAGAGAGAGAGTTTTTGGGTACTGGAGGAGGAGCTAAAAAAAAAGATGAACTAAATGATAACCCATCCAATCGGAAAATATCAAAAGAACTTAAAATATTGCGAAAACAACTGGAGACGAGGATAGAAACAGATTTGAAAGAAAGGATGACTTTTATTAAACAGCACTATTTTGAATGGGCGAATAAAACGGGAAGATGGTTAGCGTGTAAGTTAAAGGAGAAGAAGGAAAGAACAATGATTACCAAATTAAGGAGTGGAGAAACCTTGCACACAGATTTTCAGCAGATTAAGAAGATCGCAACAAATTTCTACTCAACACTTTACAGAGACCAAGGTCTTCAGGATAAACTTATAGATACATATATAGCAGAACAAGATTTAGCGATAATAACGGACAAACAACGAGAAAAGTTAAATGGCCCTATTAAGTTATCAGAGGTAATTGACGCAATCCGAAATGCGAAGGCGGGGAAATCACCGGGACCGGATGGGTTTACTTTCCAATTTTATAAAGTCTTTCAGAAGGAATTAGCACCAATTCTACAAAGAATTATGAATGATGCCTTAGAAGGAAACATCCCAGACTCATGGAAAGTGGCTAATATAGCCTTAATTTATAAGGAAGGAAGAGACCCGACAGAAATTAAAAATTATCGACCGATTTCATTTTTAAATTGTGATTACAAATTATTTACAGCAATATTAGCGAAAAGATTGAAGTTAGTGCTAAAGGAAGTAATTTCAGAAGATCAGGCTGGATTTCTCCCAGGTAGGTATATAAAAGATAACATTAGGAATATAATTAATATCTTGGAGTTTTGTGAAAATCACCCCCAGAAAAAATTAATTGCATTATTCTTAGATATTGAAAAAGCATTTGACACTGTTAATTGGAAGTTTATGTTTAAAATATGCTATGAAATGCAACTAGGGGTAAATTTTATTAATTGGCTGAAAGCAATATACTCAACGCAACATGCCCAGATAGTTATAAATGGACAAAAAACTGAGAAATTTGAAATTCAAAGAGGAACCCGACAGGGTTGTCCCCTCTCACCATTGTTATTTTTGTTAGTAATAGAGGTTCTGATTTGGGAAATCAGAAAGGATAATAGAATTAGAGGTATCAAATTACAGGATAAAGAATATAAAATGAAAGCGCTTGCTGACGATGTTGCGTTAACTCTGGAATATGGAGATGGAGACTTCAGCGAATTAAAAAATATATTAAACAAATTTGGAAAATATTCTGGTTTAAGAATTAATAAAGAAAAAACGATGATTTTGACTAAAAATATTACAGAAATGGAAAAAAACAAGGTAAGACAAAATACAGGCTTTACATTGACTTCGAAAGTTAAATACCTGGAAATTATGTTTACAAATAAAGTTTCTGATCTATATAAGAATAACTATTTGAAAGCGTGGAATGAAATAACAAGAAATTTAAAAAATTGGAATAATTTGAATTTATCTTGGTTAGGGAGGATCAATACAGTAAAGATGGCGATTTTACCAAAGCTTTTATATTTATTTCAGACTATCCCAATTATACAAAATGATAAGGTTATTAGAGTTTGGCAGAAAGGAATTAGTAAATTTATCTGGGGTGGACGAAAACCGAGAGTTAAAATAAAAACTTTAGTAGATGTGAAAGAGAGAGGGGGATTGACATTACCAAATTTGATTTTATATTACCATTCATGTGCATTAAATTGGATTCAGAATTGGATTAAGTTAGATAATACAAAATTGTTGAAGATAGAGGGTGATGGGTTGGGGCAGGGTTGGCTTTTTTATTTGTGGTATAGTAAAGAAAGAAATAGCAAAGAATTTAATAATCATTACTTAAGGAAAGCTTTATTTAAAGTTTGGAGGAAATATGCCCCGAGTATCTGTTTAAGAATCCCGTCATGGGTCTCCCCGCATGAAGCTTATTATAAGAGAGAGAATATCTTATTCGATAAATGGATAAGATATAGAGATATGGTAGTAATTAAACAAAATCAAGTTCAATTCAAGTCCCAACAAGAATTAAACAATGTGGGAATAAAATGCCATTGGCTTCTTTACACACAGTTGAGAGAGAAACTAAAGAAGCATATCAAGAATAATAATTATCAGTTGAAAGAAGAAGAGTTGAATGAGATTCTCATTTCAGATAAGACTAAGGTTATTTCCGCTATCTACAAAATCTTATTAAAATGGTATACAGAAGATGATGTAGTTAAATTGCCAATGATCAAATGGGCCCAAAACTTTTCTCATTCAGTTCCGTTAGAGGAATGGGAACGACTTTAGTCTAGAACTATTAAACATACAATGTGCTTAGATTTAAGAGAAGATGTGTGTAAGATGTATCTACGTTGGTATTTGACCCCACAGAAAATAGTGATGATGACGAATAAATGTTCCAATAAATGTTGGAAGTGTGGGACGGAGGTGGGTTCCTTTTACCACATGTGGTGGTCCTGTAAAGTAGTAAAAGAATATTGGAAAGAAATTCATAAGCAAACCGAACAGATATTGAGTATAAATTTCAACCTGACTCCAGAGATATATTTGTTGTCAATGTGGGATGATAGTTTGGAAAGAAAGGTAGGAAAGCAACTCTTTTATATAACAACAACTGCAAGGTTGGTTTTGGCTTATAAATGGAAAGATAATAATATGCCAACGATAGAAGATTGGGAGATGAAATTGATAGATACAGTTCAAATGGATAAACTAACTTGTATATTACGAGGAGAGAGTAAGGAAAATTTCGTGAAACAATGGGAAAAATGCTGCAACATTTTAGAAACTCATGGTATAATAGCGAAATGGTAAGGATAGAGTTTTGATTGATACTAAGGATCTATATGATTTCTTGAAACGATAAAGAATACCAATGGGTTAATAGTGGAAGAAATAATAGTCTCTCAGATGGAAGCGAGAAGTTAAAGAAGAATATCGATTGTTTTTAAGCAATTAGAAATGGATATAATACGTTTGGTTTTGTATGTCTTTTTTATAATTCGTGTTATATGATTTATGTTAATTGTATTTTATTTTGATGTTGTGTATTATGTGCTTATTAAGTTGTCATTTTGTTTATTATTAATAAAGTTCTTTTAAAAAACAACAACCAAAACATTCAAACTATCGTTTCCTTCCATTCTTATTTGCCAATCTTAAAAGCATTACCTTTTAAAAGCTTATTATTTACATGCCCAGGGGTCTAGCTGAGTGATTATTACAGTATAAGAATTCCAAAAAAATGTTTAGGAGCCATATTTAGCTAGCAATCAAAAACAGAGAGTCCTACAATCCACAATATCTCAGAAGAAGAATTCAAACCCAAAATCAACCAGAAGCTGATCAAGGTAATTTGGCCAAATAAGATGCCAAGAGACAGATAGAGATTAGCAGTCAGTGATTGGTCTACCAGCAGCTTTATTCATACTTCTTTATACAGTTACTAGTAAGCTGGTGAGCTGCTGTGTGTAGATGGCATGACAACCCCTCCCAGCACAGCTTTAGTTAAGAAAAGTAAGGCAGAAATAATCAGTCATAATCAGTCATAAATAACAGAATGAGCTTTCCAAATTATTTAGTTAAGCAAAAACAAAAACAAACAGATCCTTCAGTATGCAAATTATAATTAGGTTAAGCTACGAATTGCTTACTTCTTGATTGTGTATATGTATGTGCCCTCAAGTCACCTGTCAGTTTACTGTAACCTCCATGAATTTCATGAAACCTTTGGGCTGAAACAAGATACATTGAAAGATTGGCATCTATAAACTTTTTCCATCTAAAAATAACATATTCAACAAGCTTTGGAATGTGAAATTCTCTTGTCTTTTCACAAGTGAAATTTAAAGTTGATTTAGCTTAATATATTTTGAAATGCAAGTATAAAAATTACATTGTTTACACTATTCATTTAAACTATACATTCTTCTGATTTCTATCATGCATTGAGAAAGCAAATTTAAGTTGAACCATGGAGTTTGAAAAGCAGATTGTCTCTCTTGTGTGAAACACTTACTGGAAGACATATAGACATATGCTCTCTTGTGGAGCCCTTTTTTTGGTCATCCCTCCCAGCCTCCATTTATTCTTTCAGAAGTAGAACCCTTAAAGAGGCAGATCTCTGACTTGAGTGCTATCCCGCCTCTTCTCTCTGCTCTTCTTTTCCGCTGATATCCTTTAGTCTTGTTGCTTGCCCTGAAAGGAAGCATAAAATCTTTTTTGTATGAGATTGAAGAACCTGGAGATTATAGATCCCAGGAGTGCTTGACTCATTGGGTTCCTAGTCTAATAGGCTCAAACTTGGTTCCAACAATTATGTTGGAGGTCTTGTTATGTCCATCACATCTGCTTACAATGCTGCTAGTCTGGCTCATTTGGGTCAGAGTCAGAGACAGCTGACTACTGGTCAGGAGAGGAGGGCACATGTCATATATTTTAGTTCACTGGTCCTCAGATATTTACAGTATTGATAACAGATTGCATTTGGAAAATGTTAGATAATATGAGGAAGATAGGCCAGTATATTTCCAGTTAGTTTTAAGGTCTCTCGTTGAGATAGACAAAAATGATGAAGTTATATCACCAGATGGCTACAATCAATGAGATGCAAAAATATTTTGTTCTGCCATTGTACCTTTATATGCTTCCTAACAAAAAACTGCAGGGAGTTTCATAGATCTTCAACTAAAAGTGTATGATGTTATGAGTTACAGTATAACCATTGTACTAACTGAGTGGGAATAGATCTTATATGATGGAAGGGCAGTGGGTATCTTATGGTTTATAGCCTAAACTAATACTGAGGTTTGCCATCAATTCTGCCTTGTCATTTTCTCTGATTACCTTCTGTTCATTTTTGCGCGATGTAATCTAGCATGCACTGTCTAGCTAACAGTGATGTATTATAGGTAAACTGCCCATCCTTGCCTCTCCTGTTGTGATAATGTATAAGAACTGCACTTGCCTTTTTTGTGTGTGTCTCTGTGCAGAACTTAATTTGTCTAAAATATTTACATCACTCAATCAATAAAATAGTTGTTGGTACAACCTTGATCTTGCAGATTGAAATTTCAGAGGAATAGGCATTGCTGTTCCATCAGTTGATGAGTTGCTTTTTTTGCTCTTGTGAAAATATAATTTTATTTTAATGATAAATTGTTGCCTTTTATTCCAGAACTTTCAGCTGTTGAGCCCATTGTCTTCCTTCGGCCTTTTTTGGAAGTTATCCGTTCGGAAGATACTACAGGTCCCATCACTGGATTGGCTCTAACATCTGTAAATAAATTCCTTTCATACGCACTAATCGGTATGGATCTAGATCAGTTATTTCCTCTTCTAACATCAGTTAAAACAGGGCTTGAGAAAACTGTTGCATTGATGAGAAAAGTATAACTACATTCCTTGGAAGATTATAATCAATCTGGGAAGAGCCATGCTGGGAATAGTTTAGAAGTTTTTCTTAGCAGCAGGAATGGGCTTCCTCTGTTTTCCAGCAAAAAGCTACAAGATACAGTTGGAGTCGTTTAGAAAGACTATGGAATCTTGACATAAGTGGGCTGATCAGATATCAGAGTATTCAGATACCTTCGTGTTTAGAATTTAAATACAGTGGCAATGGAATGTGCTTGTATTGTAAGAAGAAGAGAGTGAACTGCCTTTCAACCAGAAACAAAGTTGAGGAAGAGGAGAGATCCAGAAGGCAGAATTATTCTGGAGTGTGAGGATGTTCTGTGTTTTTCTTTACATATGCTCCTCCTCTAGTACAAGTATACCTCAGTTAATGAAGTATATGTGTTCCCAGCATTGCTTCTTTAACAGAAAATTTGCTACCAGAGGCTGAACTAACATGGATAAAATAAGAATAGTTCCTACATCCCTCAAAATAAGAGCAGATCAACAAGTTTTAGCAAACTTTATTCAGTTTGCACAGCGTGCAAATGTGAAATGCAGATACATTTTGAACAGCTCAAAGGCTTCTTCCAAAACACATCCAGGGATAATAATTCTTCCTTTCACCAATCTCCAGTGGTGGCTAAAATTATGGATCTGTGGAAGGGAGTTCCCAAGTCCTCACCAACTGTGCCTGCAAAGGTGGTGGCACTGTAGGGATCCTGAAGACAACTCCTGCTTACCTTACCTTTTGCAGGTAGACACACACAGCAATAGCATAATCTGGCAAAGTAAAATCATGCTGTTTCCCAGCTCAAGTTGCATTGCATTGTTTACCTGGAGACACACTGTTGCAACCTGATACCCAAAGTCTGTATTTTGCCAGCCTGCCTTCACCATCTGCCCAATTCTGATACCACTAAAAAAAACATTCATCAGATCATGTCTGATCTTGGAAGCTAAGCAGGGTCAGATTTGGTTAGTACTTGGATGGGAAACCACTAATGGATACCAGCCAATCAGTGGCAGAGCTTGGAGTGTGTGGAGGATGGGGTGGGGGAGGCAGAGCTACAGTGCATGGGGATGTGGCCACGGTGTGTGGGGGTGTGGCTATGAGCCGGGATGCCCCAAGAGCTTGGCTGCTGGGGGAGAATCGCCCCCCACCGCTGTTCCTATGTGACTGCAGCCAATGTAGGCTATATTTCAGAGGAAAGAAATGGCAAGATCACTCTGCCTATGGAATCCTATGAAATTCATGGGCTTGCCATAAGTTGACAGATGACTTGAAGGCATATACACACACATATGCAACAGAAAAAGTGGGGCTGGGTAGATTTTGTAAAAAGAAGCTTCTTTCTCAGAGGCTTTGTTAACTGACATGTGACTATATAGATTCTCTACTCCAACCAGTGTAAAGTTCTAAGACTTAGTAGTTTTGTCTTCTGAACTCATGTGAAGGATTTCTCTTTTTCGGTTTGTTTTGAAGGTATTTCCTTCATAAAAAATGTTTCAGTGAGAAAGCTTTCTGAAGCCTTTGGCAGTAGGTGATTCTGCAGCCCAATTTAACACCTATATCATTTCCCTGCAGCTTTTTAAAGATACTGTCTTTCCATTTATTGAATGAAAGTTGCACAGTCTGAAATTCAGAAGAATTTTTGCTGATTAGTTAGATAGGTCTTCCCCTTTCAAAAACATCAGGAGTCTTGTCGTTTCCTTTAACTCGTTTGTGTTTGTAGGTTAACCAGGGCAAATCTGTTTAATATAAGAATTTGCATATCTGAAGTGGCAGTAGTGATAATTAAGGCACTCTGAGATTTATGTCAACTACTAATTGAGGGATGTTTTGATTAAAAGTGTTCAGCAGAATAGCTACATGGGACTTGGCTCTGTTTAGCAATACAATTCACTTCATTTTGCTATCAGAAAGTTTTTTTTTTTAAGGCATACTCCCTAGTTGAGTAGATTTGATTGAAGAGAATGGTATGTACAGAGGACTGATACTGCTAACTCATGGGAGACATTGCAGTCACATTTTCTAATGCTATATCAACCAAGCTTAAGATGTGCTGTTTATTAAATGAAGATGGAGATTCTGAAGATTCTGAGGGATTTATCTGATCCTGCAATTACAGCAGCTTTGTTTTTAACCACGTGTCTGCTTGCCAGTGATGATCAGGAATTTCACCATGGTGAAATTTTCTAGCATGCTGCTAGAAAAGAAATGGAGTACTTGGTCCTCCTTTCTAGCATCCTGCTGAGAATGGAGAAAAGAACTTTGTCCTCTCCCTAATAAGCAGAGAGATTATGTCGGCTCCTTAAAGAGAGGTGGAGTGTTTGGCCCTTCATCTGGTGCTCACTGTGTTACTACCTGTTCAGGCCCGGTGTAGAAACCAAGGAGCCTGCCAGCAGAAACATGAAGCACTCCATGCCTTCTTTTCAAGCCAGCTGTGTTTTCACATAGAAATAGGAGATGAAGCTTCCAGCATAGAAACCAAAAGGTTGGCAATGAAGAGAAGGAACAATCTTCCTTCTGCCTCCTGTTCTGTTTCTATTGCAGATGTTCAGTAGGTGAAGCTCTTGCGTATTTGGCATGGAAGTGTGACAAGGTACTAGTGAAGAGATAGAACAAGCCACAACTCTGTTGCCAGCTCATTCTTTCTGTGCTGAATGTACAGAATAAGAGTTATACTCTTGCTTGTCTAGTGTAGAAGCATAATGATAGATAATGATAATGTTAGAGATGTGGGAGAGTGATCTGTGCCTTTGCCACTGGGCTGCTTGATTTCTATATGAGATGTGCAGTAGTTGAAATATGGTTGTAACAGTACTGTCAGTTGATGCATGGGGAAAGGCAGGACAATTATGGACATAACAATGGCGAGTTTTACTCTGGGCCCAGATTTCCTGTGGTCTGTTTCCCCGCCCCCCAAAACATCTTTTCTTTTGTATAGATTCTAACCATGAGGGCACAGCTGAGGGAATGGAGAACATGGCAGATGCTGTCACACATGCCCGATTTGTTGGCACTGATCCTGCAAGTGATGAAGTTGTCTTGATGAAGATATTACAGGTGTGTAATGACTTACATCTGGTGTTTTACATATTGTTTTCCATAGAGACTGGATGGTGAAAATGGATGTTGTGACTTGGTTACAACTTTATTTTTAAGCATAAGGTTCATGTGCCTGCTCTGAAAGCTTTTTCTGCTCACTAGCAGGAATCTTTGATCCGCTGTAGCAAGTTAGGCTTTCTCGATGCAGGGCTGTGAATTCCATTCATATTACATGCCAATGTATTGTTTGCTTTCATTCACTTAAGACTATTTGTAGTGCTGGCACGAGAGAGCAATATTTTCCTGTTCTTCTTCGTGGTCTCTGTGCCTTCATACACTAGGAGCTTTAGCACCTGCGCGGTAGCGTTCGGAAACTTCTAGAGCTTGTTCGCTTGGCGGGAGCCCCTCCCCCACGCCGGTACTGCGCATGCTCCTCCCGCCGAGCAACGGTCTCTCCTCAGTTCTTTCTCGTCCGCCGTCGCGTACGGAAGGTTCTTTGGTTTGTTCCTCTCACTTTTGTGCTTGGCTTGCTGTTTTCACGGTTTTACGGACTTTTGGACTGTCTCTGACCTCTCTTTCGGACTCCCCCTTCGGCTTTTGGTCTTTTCGGATTTCGCAGTTTGGCGTTCTTCGTCTTATGTCCGCGCTCTTCAAGAAGTGCGTGTCCTGCGGGCGCAAAGTTGCCCTCAACGACGGCCACAAGGAGTGTCTTTTCTGTTTGGGTGAGTCCCACAACACTCGGACTTGCCCAATTTGCCGGGATTTTACTCCCCAAACTCTCCGCAACCGGTCCGCGAGACTCAAGTCTTATTGTTGGGAACAGTCTCTGCGGGCGATAGACGAGACCTCCACTTCCAAGATGGCCGACAAGAAGACGACCACGCCATCGACAGTATCGGCGGCTGCCGTTCCGTCCACCTCGTCGGTATCGGGCTCGGTACCGGCGAAGACGCCGATCTCGGCGTTACCGAGGATCCCGAAGCTGTCGGCGGCTGCCAAGTCAGCGAAAGGATCCTCGACGGCGAGGAAGGCTGAGGCTCCCCTGACGGAGACGCCTGCTAAAAAGCGCCCTGCTCCGGATGGAGGCAAGGGCAAGGAGAAGGAGAAGAAGAAGAAGAAGAAGGAGAAGAAGCGCTCCCCGGCTGGGGACGTTCAACCTCCTACTCCTCCTCCTACTCAGCAGCCTTCCAAAGGGCGAGGCGAGTCCGTCGATCTCTCGGACGATGAGATCGAGGACGTTCCCAACAGCGCCTGGACTCGCCTGTGGCAGACCCTCCAACCCTGGTGGAGGAGCACCACCGCCCTTCCAGCCGTCGCAGGTCGGCCGACCTGCAGCAGAGAGAGACCTCTGCTTCTCCGGAGCGGCGTTCGACCTCATTCACGTCCCGGTCCCGCTCTTCGGAGCGTCCGGTGGCCTCGCCGCCTCCTAGGGAGACTAGAGAGGAACAACCTCGCTCGTCTGCCTCCAGATACACCTCGGCGTCCTACGTGGCCAGGTACGCGAGGGAATCTGAATGGAGAGAGCGCCCGGCCTCTTATCGGTCACATTCACCATCGTACCGGGATCGGTACCATCGTGACCCGAGTCGCTGGGAGACCTTCCGGAGGTCCCGGTCACCTCGTCGACAGCGCGAATCGCGCTCGCCTAGAGGGGACGAGGCTCGGTACCATCGCCACCGAAGCCGATCTCCGTCGGACCGCCGCTCCTTCAGCCGCTCTCCCTCTCCTCGATATCATAGGGCGAGGGAGCCTTCACCTCGATATCGGGCGATATCGCCACCTCCTAGGGTCACTGCAACGGCGACGCGCCCTACGGAGTCGGTGGTGACTGAGCGGGCTAAGACAACCTCAGCCTGCCAGACTGCCCCTGTCACCACTAAGAAGGTGAAGTCCGTGGTCAGCCAACCCAAGCGTGACGCTGCCACTACCACCGTCCCGGCTGCGGAGAAGCCTAGGAAGGCAACACCTGTGGCGACTGCGAAGGAGCCGGGAAGCGAGCGGCGAGAGGACTCACCGAGCTCGGAGTCGTACGACTCGAGTGCGGAGTCAGAGGTGTCTGAGGCGGCCTCCCAGGAGTCTCCTCCGCTGGGATTCGGGGATCCGATCCCAGATTCTGCTCCAGAGGACGTCCACCAGTTCTCTGCTATGCTGCTCCGCATGGCCACTACCCTCGGCCTTAAGATCGCCGATGCGGAGCCGGAGGACGACGATCCAGCCTTCTCCGTCTTCGAGGAGAAGCAACCTGCCATGGCCCCGCTGCCTCTCCTGCCCCGGATATCCAGACTCGTGAAGGCCGCCTGGGATAGGCCGGCCTCGGCGCATCCGATACCGCAGCGGTTGGAACACCTCTACAGGGTGCAGAAGGATAACACCGGTTATCTCTTCAACCACCCTGCACCGAACTCTGTGGTGGTCGAGTCGGCACAGACGAAAGGCTCCGGCAGGCAGCACACCACCCCGCCGGATAAGAGGCAGGAAGTTGGACGCCTATGCAAGACGGTTCTATTCCGCCGCCTCCTTGCAGATCAGGCTGTCCAACACTCAGGCTTGCCTCACGGCATACCTGAAAAAGGTGCTCGATCGCCTTCAACCGGCGATGGAGGCGGTACCGGAGGACATCCGCCAAGCCTCCTCGGTGATATTCAACGAGGCCATCTCCATCGCTCGGCAGCAGATGGCCTCCTCCAGGCACGCAGTGGAGATTGCCTCCCGGGCATGCTTGGCTGCGGCCGGCCGACATCCAGGAGGACACCAGAAGGAGGATTGAAGATCTCCCCTTCGACGGTGAGGGCCTATTCAATTCGTCCACCGACGAAGCGTTGGACAATCTCGTGAAGGCGAGGTTAACCGCCAAGAAAATCGGGCTACAGCCGGCCACGCAAGCCCGCAGGACCTCCGCCTTCCGCCCATCCTGGCGACGATCTTCCATTTCGTCGTTCCAGCGTTCGGCCCAGTCTGGACAGTCGAGACCGTCCTCCGGCTCGTCGGCCAGACGCACGGTTAGACGACGCCCGGCTTCGTCCAAGAAGTCCTCCTCCGAGACAAAGTCTCGGTTTTGACGTGCCTGGCAGGACCTACCAATACCCACTCTTCAGCCTACCATCTGCACTCGGAGACCGACCGACTCTAGCTCGACACCTCGCGGAGTGGCAACATGTCACTACGGACTCTTGGGTGCTTTCCATCGTCCGTCTTGGCTACGCCATCGAGTTTCACGATATTCCGCCTCGAGGCGCTTACTACTCCACCCCGTCGAGTCCGGCCCTCCTGGAAGAGATCCAGTCCCTCCTCCAGAAAGGGGCGATCAAGCGGCTCCCGCAAGAAGCCAAGACCACCGGCTTCTTCTCCAGGTACTTCACGGTACCGAAAGCCGACGGCACCCTCCGGCCGATCCTAGACCTCAGAGGGGTGAACTACTACATCCGCCCCAAGAGGTTCAAGATGGTCACGATACCGTCGATCCTGCCCTTCCTACATCGAGGGGACTGGTTCGCCTCCATCGATCTCCGAGACGCATACTTCCACATCGCCATTCGCCCACAACACAGACGGTACCTCCGCTTCGCAGTCGACGATATCTGCTACCAGTACAAGGTGCTGCCGTTCGGACTCTCGACTGCCCCAAGGGTCTTCACCAAGTGCATGGCCCCGGTGGTATCCTTCCTGCAGACGAAGGGCGCTTCCATCTTCCCTTACCTCGACGATTGGCTGTTGGTGGCGTCCTGCAAACAGAGACTTTACCACGACGTCCACATGACGTTGTCACTCCTAACCCGCCTTGGTCTACGGGTGAACCCGAAGAAGTCCCACCTCGAGCCGGCAAGGATCTTGGACTTCATCGGGGCGACGCTTGACTCGACCTCCGCCAGGGCGTACCTACCAGAGTCTCGAGCCCAAACCCTGATCCGGGCCGCCGCTCACGCTCGTACGGCCCCGACGTTATCTGCGAGAAGCGTCCAGCAGCTCTTGGGCTACATGGCTGCGACGACCGCTGTGACATATCTCGCCAGGCTGAGAGCAAGACCTCTTCAACACTGGTTCGTCCGCATATTCGATCCCCTGCGAGACGAACAGACACTCCGACTGCAGCTGCCGGAAGACGTCCGCTCATCCCTCCGATGGTGGCAGTCGCGACGCAATCTGATCTCAGGGATGCCTTTCCAACAGCCGACACCGAAGGTGACGGTAACGACCGACGCCTCCCTGTATGGATGGGGTGCCCACTGCGGCGATCTCAGAGTCTGCGACAGATGGACCGACGACGAGACCGCTCTCCATATCAACGCGCTGGAGCTGCTCGCCGTCTGGAAAGCCCTACGGGCGTTCCGCCACGCCGTGGCGGGGCGCACGGTCCTGATTCTGACGGACAACACCACCGCCGTCTGCTACATCAACAGACAAGGTGGGACTCATTCCACGACCCTGCTCCACATCGCGCTCGACCTGTGGGAATGGTGCATTCGCCTGCACACGCATCCCGTGGCGGTTCACCTGGCCGGGCAGGAGAACACCACGGCAGACGCCCTCAGCAGGGACACCTCATCCCATCACGAATGGTCCCTCTCCGAAGAGGCACTCAGACTGATTCGAGACCGCTGGGGCGAACCATCCATCGACCTCTTCGCGACCAGGGAAAACGCGAAGTGTCGCCGATTCTGCTCCAGAGCGGGCCACGATCGCGCCTCCATCGGGGACGCTTTCCAGTTTCCGTGGACCGGGGAACTCCTCTACGCGTTCCCGCCGTTCCCGCTGCTCGGCCGGACGATATCGAAGATCCTCGCCGACCGAGCCGACGCGATCCTGGTAGCCCCATACTGGCCGAGGCAACATTGGTTCGCACCACTGCTACAAGCTGCACGAAACGACCTGCTCCGGTTGCCACCGACACCGGACCTGCTCTCCCACTCCGGCGGCCGAGTCCTCCATCCGGACCTGCCACGCCTGGCCCTCCATGCCTGGAGGATATCGCACTAGACGATCCCGTGCTCGGTACCGTCCTCGTTGCGGCCAGGAAGGAATCCACCCGTCGCAACTATCAATACAAATGGCGACGCTTCCTGACCTTCGCTAATGAGAGGAGTGAGCCGGTATCGCCCGCGGGGCTCTCTACCGTCCTGCACTTCCTCCTGCACCTCCGGCAACAGGGTCTGGCATTTCCATCCCTGAAGGTGTATCTCTCCGCGATCGTGGCATACCAACCGCCACGATCTGCTGCCTCGGCCTTCTTCAGGAACGATACCGTTAAGCGGTTCCTGAAAGGACTTCATCATCTCTACCCGCCGGTATCGCCGCCGCTACCGCCGTGGTCCCTCTCGCTGGTGCTCTCGCAGCTGACAAAGCCGCCCTTCGAGCCGATGGCGACCTCGGATGACAGGCTCCTGACCATGAAGACTGCCTTCCTGGTAGCGGTGACCTCGGCGAGGCGAGCGGGTGAGATCACAGCTCTTCGATCCGATGAGCCCTTCACGGTCTTCCACAGAGACAAGGTGGTCCTGCGACCTGACATCTCGTTCCTGCCTAAGGTGGTGTCCAGTTTCCATCTCAACCAGGACATCATCCTGCCTGCCTTCTTCCCGAACCCGACGACACTGTTGGAGCGGTCCCTCCACTCCCTGGACGTGCGTCGGGCCTTGGCCTTCTACAAGGACAGGACTGCTTCCTTCCGACAGACGCCGCATCTCTTCGTTTGCTATGGGCGACGTCGGAAGGGCCTCAAAGTGTCCACCCAGCGCTTCTCCAAGTGGGTGGTACGGACTATTCAACTGGCGTATGAGCTCGCGAGGAAGCCTCCGCCAGTCCTGCTTCGAGCCCACTCCACCAGAGCTGTGGCTACTTCTGCGGCCCTCCTACGAGGAGTTGACCTGCATGAACTCTGCCGTGTGGTGACCTGGTCCCAACCATCGACCTTCGTGCGCCACTACAGGCTCGACTGCCGGTCGCGCAGAGATGCCCGGTTTGGACGTGAGGTGCTGGCTTCCGTGCTGTAGGACCTGACCCGCCGTCCGACCGGTAAGCTACACAGTCTCCTAGTGTATGAAGGCACAGAGACCACGAAGAAGAGAACAGGTTGCTTACCTGTAACTGTGGTTCTCGAGTGGTCATCTGTGCCATCATACACACCCGCCCTTCCTCCCCTCTTTCTCAGGTCCCTGTAGGTTCTACGGCGGACGACAGAACTGAGGAGAGACCGTTGCTCGGCAGGAGGAGCATGCGCAGTACCGGCGTGGGGGAGGGGTTCCCGCCAAGCGAACAAGCTCTAGAAGTTTCCGAACGCTACCGCGCAGGCGCTAAAGCTCCTAGTGTATGATGGCACAGATGACCACTCGAAGAACCACAGTTACAGGTAAGCAACCTGTTCTTATTCCTTCAATTGTCAACTGTTTGTCTGTTGTTTTACTTAAGCATCCTGTCTGACAAAGATGATGGAATAGTATTAGGATATATAATTTCATGATTATTTTTTCTTTTTTCAGGTCCTGAGGACTCTTCTTCTCACTCCAGTTGGAGCCCATCTCACCAATGAATCAGTGTGTGAAATCATGCAGTCTTGCTTTCGTATATGCTTTGAGATGAGACTTAGTGGTAGGTTTTCAGTGGAAGCAAGCACAGCTTAAATGTTCACAAATGGGTAGCAATTTTCAGAAAATAATAGGAATCCAGTCTACGAGAGTGGTGTATGTAGAAACATAAACAAACATAATACACACTAAATTTGTACAGTTGAATTGCCACAGCTAAAAAAAAAAGTTTTTTTAATACTTTCTGCTCATTCATTCTTTCCTCTTCTCCTACCCACCACCCCCATTCAGCTCTGTAGCGCCACTTAGTGTACCTTTGTATATTTTACTGCACATCTGCGGCTGGAACTGGTTTTAATAAATTTTCAGTAATCCTTTGTAAACAACACTTGGAGGGGAGTCTACACAGAGAAGCCTCTAGATAATATCACACCAAGTAATGACACCTGTGTTATTTGTTTTTGTCTTCAGAGTTATTGAGAAAATCTGCAGAGCACACTCTGGTTGACATGGTGCAGCTGCTCTTCACAAGGTAAACCTCCTTATGTTTGTCTCAACACTGCTCAGATGGCCCTTCAAGGGCAGGAAGATCTCACACTTCCAGCTGTGTATGTGTGTGTGTATGTCTAGGCTCTTTAAAAAGTCATCCAGACTGAGCATTATCAGAGCTGTTCGGAGTTTGTCAATGCCTTTTTCCTTCACCAAAATGGATATGCTACATAGGCAGGTTATAGCTTCTTTGTATTTCTATCACCAGTCCAGAGCAAGCCAGAACACAACACTATATTAAAGTAAACCATACAGTATAAAATAACATGGAATATTGTAGGGTAAGTAGGGTCAGCCCTGATTAGTACTTGGATGGGATAGTGCCAACAAATACAGAGTGCTGTAAGCTATATTTCAGAGGAAGGAACTGGCAGAACCACTTTTGAATATTCCTTGCCTAAGAAAATCCCATGAAATTCATGGAGGCTACAGTAAATTGACAAGTAGCTTGAGAGCACATATACATACACAGTGAAGAAGTAAGCAGTTTGTATCATAATCTAATTATAATTTGCATACTGAAGGATCTGTTTGTTTGTTTTTGCCTACCTAAAGAATTTGAAAAGCTCATTCTGTTATTTATGACTGGTAGCAACTCATTAAGATCCCAGGCAACTTTCTGCCTTACCTTTCTTAACTAAAGCTGTGCTGGGAAGGGTTGTCATGAATTAGACTCAACAGCTAACCAGCTTACTAGTAACTGTATAAAGAAGTATGAATAAAGCTGCTGGTAGACCAATCACTGCTAATCTCTATTTGTCTGTTGCTTATTTGGCCAAATTATTTTGATTGTTTCTTTGGACCCCAGCTTCTGGTTGAGTTTGGCTTTGGATTCTTCTAATGAGATATTGTGGATCACAGGGCTCTCTGTTTTTGATTGCTAGCTCTCTCTAAATATGGCTCCTAAACATTTTTTGAAATTCTTATATTGTAATTATCACCCAGCCAGACCCCTGGGCATGTAAATAATAAGCTTTTAAAAGGCAATGCTTTTATGATTAGAAAATAAGAATGGAAGGAAATGATAATTTGAATGTTTTGGCATTAACAAGTTTTTAGCTAGTCACACTGTAGAACTGGAGCCTACCCCACAGCACTGAAGTATTGTTTCTAACATAAGAAACTCTGTCTTCACCATATTATGCATATGTTGGTGAACCATTGCTCTGCCGTGCATCAGTATTATAAAATGTTCGTGATCATTGCAGAATCTCACAGAACAAATCATGAAAATAGGTTGTTTTGGGTTTTCCGGGCTTTGAGGCTGTGTTCTATTAGTATTTTCTCCTGACATTTTGCCTGCATCTGTGGCTGGCGTCTTCAGAGGATCCTCTGAAGATGCTAGCCACAGATGTAGGCAAAACTTCAGGAGAAAATACTAATAGAACATGGCCTTAAAGCCTGGAAAATGCACAACAACCTATAGATTCCGGCCGTGAAAGCCTTTGACTTTACATCAAATCATGAAAATGTTTGCAGTCTAGCTTTGGTATTAGAAGGGAGAACTGTCAGTTTGACTAGAAATGAAATCTCATACAGGGCTGGTTTTCAATTAATAAGGTTGAAGAATCACTCCTGATTGTGTTCTTCAGCCTGTTCCCACTTAAGGTTATTTAGGTCACATGGAAAATTTTGATGAAGAAACCTCAAGGAGAAGAATGATCTAGTCGATCATCTTTACTTTTTCCTATAGTCTACCCAGCTAATCCATCCTTGTTCTACAGAAAGACAGTGTTCAGCGTGGAGGGCAGGCATAGTGAGTTTCATTGCTGTACACAGCCACTCAGATCACTTTCCTCCTTTCTTTATTCCTGACTAGGAAAGAAGTCAGTAACTATTCTGCCATTGTGACAGATGATCATCTCTTTGTTGATATTGACTGCAAAAAAATACCTCACTGCATCTGCATTATATATGTTTGTGAAGGAAGCAGTTTTACTTAACTCAGTACCAGTGCATGGAATTTTTGTGTAACATCTCAACAGGCTCATTTATACTAGCCAAGACATCATCAGAATTCTTATTTACGTGTTTTATTCCTAGGACTGTTTTTAATGATTATTTCTTGCTTAGTTTCAGTTCTGTCAGTAAGAAGCACTTCACTTTTACAAAAAAACAAGTGACTGGAACAAAGCATTTATAGTTTAATTCACTTTTCAAAGACATCATGTTATCTTTTTCTGCCTGATTTTGTCACAAAAAGGGACAGTGTAGCACAAGCTACAAGTGAAGAAAATGCTTAGTTTTTCAGAATATTTTCAGAAGCTAAGATGCTAGAAATCAAAGATGTTGTGCTTACTCTATAGAAAATTCTTAGTAAGTGCCAGTATTTCTATTTTCATCTTTACCATTTAGTTAAGAGATAGTGTCTATGGAGCATATGAATCTATCTACATTTATGGGAATTGCACTAAATTTTTTACACAGTGTTGCGAAGTCTGCACATTATAGGAATTACTTAGTCATTTAAATAATTTGCAAAGCAGCAATTTGAGAAAATATTACAGTGGCCCCTTGATTTTTGCAAAGGTTCGGGGCACAGAACCCTCGTGAAAGTAAAAAACCCTGCAAATAACTCCCCTCTCCCATTCCCTTCCAGGACTCCTTAACCATTTGCTTGCATTTTGCCAGGGCATACTGCTTTTCTTCCAGGCACCCAGGCAACAGAGAAGCAAATGGGAGGGAGCAGCCACCTGTCCAGAGAAGGTGTTCTCATGAGCTTTCCTCCCCTCCATTCACTTGTGTTTCACCTGGTTGCACTGCCTTCCAGGCGCCTGGGTGTTAGGCAGGTGAATGGGAGGGGGCAGCCACATACCTGGAAAGAGTATGCGCACACACCTTCTCCCCCTTCACTTGCATTTCATCTGGGCAATAGGCAAGTGAATGGGAGGGGACAGCTGCGCAACTGGACAAGTGTGCACATGTGCCTTCTCCCCTATTCACTTGCTTTTTGTCCAGGCACGCGACCTTCCAGGCATCTGGGCAATAGGCAAGCAAATGCGAGGGGCAGCAACATGACCGGAGGAGGCATGTGTGCAGGATTGCCCCCACTATTTGCTTGCCTTTTGCTCAGGCCCATGGAAGGAAGGAAGACAGGGGGAGAATGGGGGGCGGCAAGCAAGCATGTTACAAATAATCAAGTTTGCAAAAGTCAAACCTGCAAATGTGGAGAATGTGAAGACTAATATTTTTCTTGATGCACAGTCATGTTGATATATGTTCATTTGCCACTGCTGTGTTTAGCACATGATTCGTCTAGAAGCTAATCACAGTGTAGGTTGTTGCATTAGGGATACACCCGCAGGGAAATGTCAGATGACTATTCATAGTTCTGGGTTTGGAGGCAGGTTTCCCCCTCCCCACCCAAAATTACACACAGGCAAGGCCATCTTCAGAGTGGCAATTCTTTTACAACTGGTGCCTGATAAGAAGAGAATTTTCCCTGATTCTTTGTCCTTAATAATTTTGTCTACTCGTATTATTCCAGATTACCTCAGTTTAAAGAGGAACCTAAAAGCTATGTGGGAACTAACATAAAAAAGGTAAGACCCAGAGGTTTGATTTTTTTCCTCTGTTGACTCCTTTGTTTTTAAAATACTGTTTATACTGTTCATGAAGAAAAAAATCCAATGAATACTTTTGATTATCAGTGATAAAAACTGACAGATGTGTCAGTGGCACAGCTCTGAATCTCATGCAGGTTTATCCAGTGAATTGATTTGAGTATTGTATCTTGATACTTGAGTGAACCAACAGGCATCTGCTCTGTTTAGCTCAGAAACAGTGGGGTAGTAAGTCCTGCCAGGGGAAACTATTGCCTCCTTCCAATCATCATGTTCCTTTGTTATCTTTGTGTAGTCTTTCCAGTTCGATCTGAACCTGTATAGATTCAGCTTCAGAAATGTTGTTTTATCCAAGATACTAGCATTCACTTCTCCTCTCAGAATGAAGAGCTGCCCATGTCTTAAGAATGGATTCTCCATTGCAATGCCTGCTGAGCAAAAGTACCTGTGAAAACCTCCCCTAGTCTTTGTGAAGCTTCTGTGCCTGTCCCCTGCAGGCCAAGAATTTCATCAGTGGCAAGAGGTCTCAGTCTTGTAGAGTACACATAGGTGAAAGAGAGAATCAAAACAACGCCACTCTTCTACATTTGAGCTCAATGGCTTCTGGCAATATACCAGTGAATAAGTTGGTCATATCTATTTCATGAGATTTCAGGAGCTCTGAGATGTTGCCAGTCTGTCTTGCGGGGTTGTATGGTACAGCTGGCCCTGGACATTGTGGACATAAAATTATATCTGAGGCAATGAGAAGTGAGAAAGGAAGGAGGAATTGGGAAGTACAGCCTTTTGACTCTTCTGCTATCATAACTGCCACAGTCTGAGACAAGAATAATGAGACACAGAATCTCTGTAGTGGCCTTAGAGGGGTTTTGAATTTTGAGCAGACACATTAACCCACATAATCTCTCCAGCAGGTATTCTCGACCTTATATTAAAGTGGCAAAGCCAGCCTTTGGACCTTTCAAACACAAGTTGCAATGCAAAGTGTTTTGTATTCAGCAGGTGAAGTGTTGAGCCTTAGTCACATAGGGATTAATTGCTATAATCGACAGGGTACTTTTTTGCATGTCTTCTTGTGTTCCTGCAATTCCTTTGGATTTTCTTCCCAGTCATGTGGGAATATATCAGCTACATTCCTGATTTCACTTTGTTTACCATGTTGTGTCTATGACCACAGTCTGTGCTTCTCATTGTCTCTTCTGGTCCCTCTTGGACCAGACCTCCTGGCTCAGGGCAGAAGCAGAGTCCTCCACCCTGAGCTTTGCTTATGTCACCAGTTGCAGGGACTTCTGTTCCTTGGAGTTGAACCAGTCTTCAGCACCCATAAGTTAGGATATCTTACAAACATGAATGTGTTTCTTTCACTTGGGGGCTTGGAATGGTTTGTCCCTATATTGCTTTTGTATCCTTTTAATTAGAGTACTTTCTGAATTTATACTTGGGCTTGGAATTTCTTTTGCTCAGGCTATACAAGACAGCATTTTCAGTTTACATTTCAAGAATCTTTTTTTTTTCTTGAAAGGCTTTGTTCAACAATTTCTTAATGGTTTGTTGAATTTATTTATCAAACACCCTTCCTTCTACCCTTAGTAAGGTCCTTGTTGCTGGTTTGGAGTTTGTCTGTTGTGCTCTTTTGTTAAAGTTCATGTTCTTTGAGCTTATAGCCATGTACAACTTGTGTTACCTCTCTGTGAAAACTAGTTTCCTGGTTTTCTTGCCTTAGTCCCACTAAACTAGGGAACTGTTATCATGATCCTCCTTGTCTCTATGCCCACAGTGGCAAGGAAAGCCTGTATTTCAGCTTTGCATTTTTATTCAGAAACATCTCTTTTAATTCTTATCAAGACATAGTTTTTCATGTTCTTTTCCATCTCCAGGTGTCAACATAAAGCTATCTAATCACATCCTGGCTGTTTGTTTGCTTTCCTTCTCCATTATACCTTTTGCGAGTGTTAAGACATTGTGCACTTCTAACAGTTTACCACCTACCTCCCCTACTGTAAGGGAGGGTGTCTGTGTATTGTCTCTCAGTAGGTTAACACTGCTATAAACTGCTGCTAGAACACTCAGTCTAGAACAGCTATTAAAGCTCATCCTGCCTTGTCTTCTGAATGAGCTGTGCATGATTGCAACATGTTTGACTTCGTCCATGTTTATTACATGTTTATACCATTGACCGTACTTGAGGGCTAATACCAGATGCTGTGCACAGCACTTCAGCTTCCAGTATATCAGCTCACCAGTGCTCCATGTATCTGCTTTCACAAAGAAGAATGGATTGCTTACCTGTCAAAGATGTCCTTCAAGTCGTCGTCTGTGTAGTCACAGCTTCTGTTCCACTTCTGCTGCTTTCTCCAGTCCTTTTTTATGGCAGTTAGGGGGAAATGAACAAGAAAGTGCTCACCCTAGCTCTTAAAAGCATATTGTGCTTTTGGTGGGATGGTTTAGTGTCAGCTCCCTCTCTAAAGATATACATGCTTCTTTCCTTCCCACTTTTTTGTTTTACTTTTTATTGTTTTCCTCCCATAAATATTCTATCATTTATATTACTTCCATGCCTTCATCAGTAACTGGAATGAAAGTTTTCTCCCCCTGCTTGGGAAGAGTATTGAATCCAGAGGCAAGTGCTTCGTCAGGAAGAATTCCAAAATTATTTCATTATTATTTATATAGCATCATTGATAAGCATTGAATGTACATTCTTTTGGGGCAAGCAAAGGAAAACATTGACAGGCATTGATTTTATGGCAGGCATCCCTTCTTTGTTCTTTTTCTTAAACATAAATTACTTCTTCTGTCAGCTTTCTTTTCTTTGCATTTTTGACTGGGTGGACAGAATGGGAGATGAAGAAGGAAGCAGATAAATTAAAAAGCAGGAGGATTCTAGGAATCTGTAGTTTAGCCTGAACTGTGATGTGTTCATGAGCACTCTTTTCCCTGTTAAATTAATAAGAAACATGAAGAATATTCAAGGCTCCCTTTTTTAGTAAATTCTGTCTGTAGATAAGTTAGCTGTCTCAGAAGGCATCTGTGATTGCCTTCTGCAACTTATTTCCTCTCTTGTTTCTAAGATGACAGAAGACAAGTACCTCAAACGGTGGTTTTTCTCCCACATCTCCTAAGAGTCCCACAACACTAAACCATCACCCACCACAAAACTGTAGGTAGCATGATACCATTTTTGGTAACTCCAGTCATACCAATGAGGCCCTCTGTGGGTTACCAGGTGAAAAACAGCCCCCTACTCTGCCACAGTTGCCCACCCCTGCCTTAGACCAGCCTTATTCCTATGCAATTCTAGGCTGCATCAATAGAGTATAGTGTCTAGGTCAAAGGAAATAATAGCACCACTCTGTTCTGCTTTGGTCAGACCTCACTTGGAATACTTGTCCAGTTTGGGGCGCCACAATTCAAGAAGGATATTCACAAGCTAGAACCAGTCCAGAGGAGGGCAACCAAAATGGTAAAAGGTCTGGAAACATGCCCTGTGAGGAGTGGCTTAGGGAGCTGGATATGTTTCGCCTGGAAAAGAGAAGGTTAAGAGGTGACATAATAGCCATGTTTAAATATTTGAAGGAATGTCATATGGAGGATGGACTGCTGCTCCAGTGACTAGGACATGGAGCAGTGGCTTCAGCTACAGGAAAAGAGATTCCACCTAAACAACAGGAAGAACTTCCTGATTTTAAGAGCAATTAGACAGTGGAATATGCTGCCTTGGAGTGTGGTGGAGTCTCCTTCTTTGGAGGTTTTTAAACAGAGGCTGGATGGCCATCTGTCAGGAATGCTTTGATTGTGTATTCCTGCATGGCAGAAAGTCGGACTTGATGGCCCTTGAGGTCTCGTCCAACCCTATGACTCTTTGATTCTTCACTCCCTTGCAATGTTTTGGGATGCGGCTTCTGTCAAACATACTAAGTGTTGTGACTTTTCAAGGATGGTGGGAGTTACAGTTCACAACAGCCAAAACAATGGGTCTTAACCCAGACTTCACAAGTTCTATGATATGGAGGAGAAAAATGGTTTTTTTTTTAAAAAATCCACTGTTACTTTGAATTTTTCTTGTCTCAGTGAACTTGAAGTTTAAAAAAAAAGTTTTTTCAGCTTTTTTTTGTAATAGTATTTTTCCAGACTAGGCTATAGGAAAGAAATCAATTTCCAATGTAATAGAATAAGCAGTATGCAAAATAGTGTGTGTATATGTTTCTGTACATTTTTCTGGATAGGGAATCCATACTTTTTTTCAGATTCTCAAAGGATCTTGTTATGTGCCTTCAAGTCATTTATGACCTATGTTGATCCTAAAGCCAACCTATCACAGGATTTTTTGGAACTGAAAGTATGTAACACCCAAGGTTACCCAGTGGATTTCCATGACCAAGTGGAGAGATCAAACCCTGGTCTCCAGGGTCGTAGTCCAAACACTATACCATGCTGGGTCTCTCAAAGGGTCTGTGGTCACCAAAAAGTTAAAACCCACTGATCAAGGGGAAAAGAGTTTGGGAAGTTTACCCAAACTTTAGAAGATACTGTGGGTTCAAAGTTTATTCCAGCAAGACCAGCAGTTTGGGTTCAAGACTGGAAGCACTAGGGATGATCTTGGGGTGGTAGATGCTTTTAAAAATTGTGTCTTGCACAGGTGTATTAGGAAATAGGTATCACAAAAGAAATAGACATACAAGGCTGAATCATTTTGTGTATGCAAATATTAGCTTCTCAGTGATCAGGTAATGGCTGCTTGCATCTGATAAAATTTCCAGTTCTTCTGTTCTGCTTGCCTTTGCGTTCTGTGCTTTCACTTCATTCTGTGCATTGTTACATTGATTCTCTGTTTGGATTTAGTTTTCTTTTTCTTTTTTCAAACCATACATGTGACTGTCTTTCACAGATGTCTCCATATCTCCTCAACAGCCTGGATCTGTGTAGTGGAGAACAGTCCAAAGCCCTGAACCACTTAGAGAGAGTACTGCTCTTTAAGAAATTGAAGGTCTCACTTTCTCTCCTTCCCTTCTGCAAGCATATGTGGGTGCTAGCTATGTCTTATGCAGCAAAAGCTTTGTTCATTTTTCTTGTGCAGCATGGCTTTGGAAAGAATGCATGTAGTAAAATGCATATTGGTTTGAGATAGTGTCAGAGAGAGGCTTTACTTGGAGAGGAGGTTAATGGCATAATGAATACCAGAAATAGTGTTTTCAAAGCATCTTGAGAATTTACAGAAATTTAACTTGAGAATGATGCTGTCAATGTTCAGTAATTATACTAGAATCTCTTGGCATTAATTTAGATCCCATTTTTAAGAGATATTCTTACAAAATACATAAATTTTGGATATATAAAATGACACACAAGGACACAAAAGCTGCATATGCATAAAACACACACACATCTGAAACTATAGCTACCCCCCCCAACTAAACTACACATACGAATTATCACTATACAAAAGTATGTAGGAATAAGACAACTATGACTTCTAGCATAGCAGATGATGGTTTAAAACTGGACTACTAATATATTTCCTCAAAGGTCCTGTTTTGAAAGTTATTATATTGTGCCAATTGTACAGTTCTAGAGAATTTGATAGGCAACAAATAAAAGATAACCATCATTATCTAGGAGTGGTGAATTGGCTGCAGATATTGTCAGTATTTTTCAAAGGTAGGGCAAAGACTTAGATACAGAGATTAAGTATAGGAAATTTATTTAGAGATTTATCTAGAGTTTTAGCGTATAAATGTGTGGGGTGCACGCTAATCTTAGCAGTCAACCATACTTATTCAGATTTGCTTACCCAGAGCACCGTTTAGGATTTTCCAACTCTTATTATGAGTAAGTTGACTAAAAGAAATGGTTAGCATCCTTCTAGTTAAGATGAAATGAGAATACTTAATACACTTCTTCAGATCAGTCTTGTCACTGAGATTTAGAAACTCCCATCCAGAAATTCATGACAGACATCAGTATAGTTTTATAGAAGATACCAGTCAAATGACCATAATCCTTGATGGAATAGCACACAAGAAATTGCCTAGAGTACATATTATGAAATTCTTTTTTATTGTCCTCATGAATATGAATAGCATTTTACAACACCATCACACAAAAGGGGTGACTGGTTGTCATTAATCGAAAGGGTTGATGACTGTACTTTCGTCAACATGATAATGTAGAGCAGTGGTTCTTCACCTGTAGTCAGCAGAGGCTTGAAGAAATGTTATGAGCCTTTACAGAAAAAGGAAGGAGGGAAAGCAAGCAGACAGACAGAGGAAAGAACATCCATCATAAAATACCCCCAGCGTGCATCTCCTGCAACCAAATTCCTCCCACCAAATGAATCCCTCCCTCCGTTTGCTTGGATCAGGTCTCAGGTGGAAGGCTGGGAAGCCCTGGAGAGCAGGGAGAAGGAGATAGAAGAGAAGGAAGGTTTGGGGAGAGGAGAGCTGGTAGTGCCTCTTGATTCATCTTGTGTACAACCTGGGTGCAACCAGGAAGAGAACTGGCGAGGAAAACAGACATCTAGACCTTGGAGTTTTCAGCCCCAGGTGCCGTCTCTAGACCCCCCAGGCCACCAGCTCTTCACTGAAATGTGGAGAGAGAGAGAGAGAGAGAGAGTGCTCCATCTTTCCTACCAGCCCAGGTAGCAGCAGCACAGCTCTGTCTCCCTGCTCTCGCTTTCTCTCTGTCCCTCTTTCACCACTTCTTTCCCAGCCCTCCTCATCTTGGCCATTTCCCGTCTGGTTCCTTCAGGAACTCCTGGAACACCATCCTGCTCTTTCCATGTTAACGTGTGTGTGTGTCCTCACTACTGTCCAGTTAGTGTGAAAAAGCTGTGTTGTTCAGAAGGACAAGCTTTAGGGCTGTGGGTGTGTGCAGAATCAGAGGTGAAGGGAGATGGCGAGAGACAGACAGATGGATGTAACAGTGGCAGTGGCAGGACCAACAGCAGCAGTTCTAGAACAGAGGGAGGTGCACTCTAGATATCTGTGAGCAAGGGAATGTATTACACGTGTGTGCGTGTGCGTGTGCGTGCGTGCACATGCTCACATGTGTGTCTCTGCCTTCAGGAACCTCATCTCTGTTTGCATCAAAGCAGCACACAAGGTGGAGGAATCAGAAACGAGTTTGATCCTTCCGCATCTCATGCATGCACTTTCACACGTCCAGCAAGCAAAGTCCCAACTCCTTGCACCACGTGACACTACTATTGACACGCACACTGTGGTGGAGATACATTAGAGAGGTCTTTGGTAGCCAAAGAATGCAGAGGAAGAGAATGGTGGCGGGGGAGAGCTAGTCTGCTCAGCTTGGGAGATTTTTTAAACCCTCTCTCTCTCTCTCTCTCTCTGTATAAAGTTGGTGGTCTATGGCAACAAAAGATATTTAAAGAGGATCCGTGGTAAACAAAATGTTAAGAACTGCTGATATATAGAGTATTATCCAATTTATTATAAAATGTCTGTTTCCTGTTATTTAATTTTAGAGAAGGTTGAGTGAATAAGAGAGGAAGAACTAATCTCATTTCTGCCTACTTGGGTATAGCATGAATTAGACTTTGTGGACAAAGAGCACATACTTCAGTTGTCTATAAGGAACCTCTCTCTCTCTCTCTCTCTCTCTCTCTGCAGTCTCTCAGTCTAGCTGAGCTGCATTTTAAGTGTTTATACAATTGTTGGGCAGCAGAGAGAAATAAGGGAATTTAATTAGATTCTGACAGGCTCTTTGCTTCAACTGGTCTTGGATTAGAGGAAGTGCTTGTGGACATGATACTGGGGCTGGTGGTTCTGAAGGACTTCACTAGTCAAAACTGTCTTGTAAGAATGGTTAGGATTAGACGCCCATCATGACAACAAAAGGGCTGTACTCACCTGCCATTGGCCCAATACATTTTCCAGGCTACTCTCTATGTTGGCAGTACAATTGGGCGGCGAAATAGTGAACCGGAACTGGGGGACTGATTCTGCTCTGTGTAGTCTGCTATCTGTAGAAAATGAACAAATGGTAGAAAATTGGGAAGAACTGCCCATCTCCTATTTTACTTCCTTCTTGTCCCATGAAAGAAATTGTGCATCACTTAGCAAAAATATATTAAATTTTGAGGTATGTACAGGGGCATGTAGCAATTCTAAATTAATCACAAGCCTTCATTTTAGGGTATTTAAAAGAACTTCTGGATATAATCTTTTTCAAAAATTTTGGAGAACAGTTGAAGTGCCACAAGACTGAAAATAATCAAAGTTCCCATCTTTTTATAAAAAAGGAAGTGGAAAAAGAATCCAGGACGTTACTTATATGTTTTGTTGTTGCATGCCTTCCAGTTGCTTCTGACTAACGGTGACCCTAAGGTGATCGATTCATGGAGTTTTCTTGGCTGCATTTGTTTTGATTAGATTTGTCTTTGTTTTCCTTTGAAGCTGAGAGAGTGTGACTTGCCCAAGATCACCCAGTGGGTTTCCATGGGAAATCAAGGATTTGAACGCTAGTCTCCAGAGTTGTAGTCCAACACTGAAATCACTACATCATGCTGTCTCTGCTGATAGATTAATAGCATATTAATCCCTGGAAAGATTCTGGAACATCGGTTCAGAATCATTAAGGAGTAAGTGGGAACAATGCTGTGATAACAAGGAGCACAAAGAGAACAGAGCATGCCAAACTTTTTAAAATTTGCTAGGCTGTTTGATCAGTTTATGCTGTGTACATAGTACACCTTGATTTCAGCATAGCTAACAAGAAGATTACTATGATACTCTTTTTGGAAACCTGGCAAAATGTGGGCTACGTGGTACTGTTAGGTGGATTGTGACTGATTAGCTGGCCATAATGAGACAGTGCTTACCAGTGGTTCTTTTTCAGCCTGGAGAGAAGTGACAAGTGGAGTGTTGCAAGGTTCTGTCCTGAGCCCAGTGTTGTGTAATTTCTTTATAAATTATTTGGATGAAGGATGCTGCTTTTCTGCTGGTGTGGGACCCGATGCAGCTCACAAAAAATAGAACAAAATTAGCCAGAAACATAGTAATAAAATTAAAAAAATTAAAAAACTATTTCCACTTCTAAAATCATACATTAAACAATATAACATTGAAAGACATGCAAAAGTTAAAAGTATGCACTCATCCCCATAAGAAGGTTCCCTGCAAGCAATTGGTTATTAAAATTTTTGCCTACTTAAAGAAGGCCTTCACTTGCTGGGGAAGAGAGAGCAGGGAAGAGAATAAAGGAGTTCTTCAAGTTTGCAGGTCATGCCTAACTGGATGGATATCATATAACTTAAGAAAGAAGTAGGATTCAAGATGATCTTGACAGGTTCAGAAGAGGGGCAAAACAAGTACGGTGAGTCTGAGCCAGGATAAATGTAGAGTTTTGCATGTCGATTGGAATTTCAGATGCACATATACCAAGTGGGTGACATCTAGTCTGATGCTGGTATGGGCAAATGCAAGTATAAAAGAATCTAGGGATTTTGATCAAGCTGAACATGACCAAGCAGTGTAGTGCATGTTGTTGTTCTCAGCTGCAGTGACAACAGTGTTCAGACCTCAAGAAGTAATGGAGTCTTTTCTGCTTTGATCAGATCCTTCTTGGGGTACTATGTCTAGTGTGGGCATTATACGTGAAGGACTGCTGTGTAGATGGTGGAACAAATTTATTTCCCATTGGTGTAGATCTGAGATTGGCAACTGTGAAAGGGTAGGGAGCTACATTAACCCCTCACATACAGCTGCACCCCTGCATCACACCCACTCCCATGTAAAAAAAATCAATTTCTTACTCTAAATGCCACCAAATGACTTCTTGGGAACATGGGGATATTTTCACCATGATTCTGGGGCTTCCTGAGCCATTGTTGTAGTAGTAGTAGTAGTAGTAGTGGTGGTAATAATAATAATAATAATAATAATAATAATAATAATAATAATAATAATAATAATTATTTATATCCCGCCTCTCCTGACGGATCGAGGCGGTACTACAACAGTGTATCAAATACATTAAAAGCAATTGAAACATAACCCATCCTCCCCACCCACCAACCCATCTAAAAAGAGAGGCTTTTTTAAACAACAGTCAATGAGTAGAAGTACTTCCTGTTCACTTGCTGTTTTAGAGAAGGCTTCTTGTGCATCTAAATTGGATTGGGGGGCGGAATGTGGTGAAAATAGCCCCTAAGTCCCCAGAGGACAAAGAAAATTGGGAAAAAAAGTTGTTTTTTTGCTCTCTGGGGTATACATAAAAACTACCCTCAGCCTGCACTTTGCCCACCCGATTTAGATAATAGCTTGTAATGTGAACAACTGAGTTCACATTACAAGAAGAAAAAAAAACTTCTACTAAACTTTTGAAAGAACTTCCTGACTGTACAAACTGTTTGAGAGCAGAGCAGGCTGCCGTGGAATTGGTGGATGGGAGTTTAAGGGGGGATGGATGTTTGCTTGTCCGTAGTGCTGTACAAATGGATTTCTTGCATCCAGTGGGGCTGGACTAGATCATTTTGTTAGTTTCCAAATCTGTGATTCTGTGATAAGAAAAAAAATCCAGTTGCTCTAAAATATATTTGCTATTCTTAACTGAGACCATACTATGTTTTACCTAAGTTCTGAAAACACTGCATTGCCTTTTACTCCTTTTGCATGTATGTTTCAAATTCCTCATTTAAGTTTTTGAAGTCCTGTTTGTTTTGAGTCTGGGGTATCTCCGTTGTTGCCTCAATCTGACTGATTGTTAAGATCAACAGGGGATCCTCTTGATGACTCCATTGTCATTTGTTAGGATGATGGTTATCACAGAAAGGATCTGTTCATTTGAGCCTGTCTTTGCATAGCAAACTTAGAGAGAGTCATCCGTAGCTAAAATAATGATTTTCAGAAGCTAGATGAAGACTTTTTTTTAGTATTCCCAGGACTTCAGATTTTTAAAATTCTGATCATGCTGCTCCTTGCTAAATTTATTGTTGTTGCTTCATGCTATTTTGTTTTGTTAACATTTGAGATTTTATTTTTTTTGTAAGTTTTGTTCATTTTAAGGAACCCTGAAGGTTCACAAAAAAGAAAGAAATGCAACAATTTTAAAATAAATAATGGCTATTATTTCCCCTTCAAAGTGACATTCTTGCTAACATCCCTTGAAATAAATAGTTCTGATATATAGATTTCATTATCTGAGAACCAGAAGTTAGATAAGGCAATTGGAGGGACAGTGTGCATGTTTTGGTGCCAGGTAGGTAACATCCTCATCCTTCAAACAGTATAACATAGAATTATAGGCCTTACTTTTTTTCTGATATCACAGGCTGTGGTAGTTTTCATATCTGCTAGTAATGAAGCCCTAAAGGCAGAACAAAGGGTGGAAGAATAGTGCATCATGGTTTATTATAAAATGTACCTAAAGCAATGGCATTTCTTCTTCATGGTCTCTGTGAATCACACAATGGTGTATTTCGCGCCTGCATGATACAGCATTCGGAACCTTCTGGAAGCCTAAAATCAGGAATCAGCCGTTTTGGCAGTTGGCCCATTCCCCATATCCCCAGGGTATATAAAGCCCCTCCGCAAGTAATGGTCAGTTCCTTCTGCAGCAGTAGCAGCAAGTAAGGAACCTTTCTCAGCCTGACTGATAGATTTAATGGTTTTTCGATCTTGGACTGGTTTTGGTTTCTGATTATCTCTTGGCAGTTTGTTTGGCGGTTGGTCTGACATGGTGCTACAAATGTGTTTCTGCGATTTGGACTTTACTTTTATATGGCAACTTTTAAATGTTGCAGAACCTGTGGGGGAAAATACCCAACAAAGACAGTCATTCCAAGTGTCTCCTTTGTCTGGGTGAGGGCCATAACGTGGCAAATTGTGAACATTGCCAGTTATTTAGTTCTCAGATGAGAAGGAATAGAGCGACCTGTTTGAAGGCACTTTTGTGAGAACAGGTTTTGTCACCTTCTGAACCCACAACTTCAGGAAAATCTGTTCAGCCTTCTAAAATGGCTCAAACATCGCCTGTACCCTCCATAGACCGACACCACACGGGAGAGTCTTGAGATCGAGAGCAACCTGTCCAGCCGTCGGTGTCGACAAAGAAAGAAGGTGATCCAAAAAAGCATGTCTCCACTTCACCGTCGAAGAAAACGGTTCGAGGTGAGAAAGACAAAATGAAGAAGATAAAATTGAAGAACTCGTCACGAGAAGAGCCTTCAAAAAAGTCTAAAGGGATTGAGCTGCCCAGTCTACCTGCTCCAATCCAATCTCCGTCTCTGATGGTACCAGGCACCTCCACTGATAAAACAATGGAGAATAGTCATCATGTGATTGCTCACGATGTGTATAGAGATACTATACCATCTAGTGAAATTGAAGAGGTTTGTGTTCCCTATGAATGGGAGATCATGGATTCATCTCCGATCCTTTCAGTAGGGTCTGTGTTACGTTGCCAAGAGTCAAGATCTCCTGCTGGTGGACACTAGAGATCTTGTTGAGCTAACCTCTCCACCGAGGCATTGACGTAGAACTCCGCCATTGCCTCCAAGATCACCTTCTAGGTGATCATGTTCACATACAAGATCGCCTCATCAGTACTGTTATGTGAGAGAGACACCTCCGTATTGTTATCAGCAATATCCTGAAGAGGAGATTTCCATTGACTCCAGGGATGTCTCTCCTTGCACTGATGATGTTCATTGGGCGTGCAGACATTCTTGATACCAAGAGGAAGACTCACCGATTTGTCATTGGTATAGAGAAGAGACTAGTTAATGACCTCATGTTCCAAGGTCTTCCACTAAGTCTCCAACTCTGTCCTGTCACACAGTGTTGCCTGCAGTGTCTGGATCTAGACATGAAAAGGAAACGGAGAGAATCAGCAACATCCATTTTGTGGTCGAGTCTCTCCTGGATGATGGTCTACATCAAGATACTGTTCTCCTTGGTACCGCATGGCGAGATCTCCTTCTGTGTTGGAGTGTGAGGGATCTCCTGTGTCCTATGTGCCTGAGCAGTCTAAATTGAATTTTGTGTTTACAGCAGAACGTATTTCACCTACTGATGATATCCGTTCTTCCTCTCATCTTGTTCTGCAAATGTCCAGATCGTTAATTCTTCAAGTGGAGACTGATAAAGAGGATCTCCAAGATCCTATTTTCCAGGAACTGCATGATAGAGCACCTGTACCATCTATCATTGCTCCATTGCCTTATTTGTTAAAGACTGTTAAAAAATCATGGGATTCCACGTCTTCTGTTCCTTTGACATCGAAGAAAGTAGAAGCACTGTATCATCTGATTGAGAATGATCAAGAGTGGCTGACTCAACATCCAAAGCCAAACTCCATAATTTTTGATGCAGCGCAATCTAGACAATCCCAGAAGCTTCTTGTGTCCCCTACTGATAAGAGAGGGAAGGAAGTTAGACAGTTTGGGGAAGAAGGCAGATTCAAATGCTGTCTTGCTTTTTAAAATCTCGAATTATGCAGCTTGTATGGGTGCCTATCAATAGTTCTCATGGACTAGGATGAAAAAGTTCATAAATATGCTGCCTGAAGATGAGAGAAAGACTACTACTTCTCTGTATGGTGAGGCCTATCATTTGTCTTCCCAACAAGTCACAACTTTGAAACATATTACTGATTGTAGTGAGAAGGCAGTCGCTGGAGTGATAGCCTTGAGGAGACATGCTTGGTTGAGATCTTTGGGTCTCTCAACAAGTGAAGAGTGTGATTGAAGATCTCCCTTTCGACTCCTTAGGTCTTTTCAATGAAGGTACCAAACTAGAACACATGCAAAAAATGTGTGCTACTGCTAAAAAGTATGGGTTTCCGGTATCATCATCATACTCCAGGTATCGATATCGCCATTACCAACCTTACATGGTGAGAACAAGAAGTCCGACTCCCACACAGCAGCAACATCAAACATCAGAACAGCAGCAACTTTCAAGGAAATTTCTGATGTCCAAATTCAGACAACCTCAATATAAAAAGAAACAACAAGACCAACACAAACAGCGTGTTTGACAACCAACTGAACGATACCTCACCTTTGCATTGTCAACATCTTTCTGTCATTTCTACTGTCGAAGGCCCAAATCTCTTTGCTCAAACCCCAAATGTCAGTTCCGCTGTCGATACCATCTGTTCCACTGGCATCGACGGCATGGTGATGTTAGATACTATCACATCTACCGTAATCACTGCCGACATCGGTACCAACAGAGCTGTTGTAAGCTGTGATACAGAGAAAAAGCCCTTTGGAAACAGACTGTCAAATTTCATCCACACATGGACCTTGATAACAACAGACTCATGGGTGTTGGACGTAGTGAGATTGGGCTATATGACAGAGTTCCATCGTCCCACTGGTAGGAGAGATTTATATCTCACCTTTGTCCCCAGAGCTGGAAGAGGAGATTGCAACTTTGTTGGAGAAAGGGGCAATCGAAAAGATCTCATATACCCAACTAAGAAGGAGTTTCTCTTCCAAATACTTCCTGGTCCTGAAAAAAGATGGGGTCTTCGACCCATTCTAGACCTAAGAGGTATCAACTATTATATAACAACAAACAGTTTCAAATTGTAACCCTGGTGTCGATAATGCCATTGCTGAAGAAGGGGGACTGGTTTGTGACACTGGATTTAAAAGATGCTTACTTCCACATATTCATAAGGAAAGAACACAGGAATTACCTAGCTTTTGTGTTGGGGAAACAAGCTTATCAATTTAGAGTACTCCCGTTCGGCATAAGCATGGCGCTGTGGGTGTTCACGAAGTGTATGTCTGTCGTGGTGGCATATCTGCGACCGAGGTATCGTTCTGTTTCCATACATAGACGACTGGCTTATAGCTGCTCTAACAAAAGAGAAGGCTTTGCAACACCTGAAGACTACAGTGAACCTTGTACCACCACAAACAACAGTGAAGTTCATTGAAGCTGTACTGGACTCGACCAAAGAGTTGGCTTTTCTGCTAGATGACAGGTGGCAGAAAATGCGACGTGCTCTAAGGCAGTTATTGATAACACGATGCATAAGAGCCAGAGCCATACAAATTGCCCTTGGGCTGATGGCCTAGACCACTATGGTGACTCCAAACGCAAGATTGAGAATGAGACCTCTGTAACACTGGTTCATAAGGAATTTCAATCCACTTCTGCATCATCAAAACAAGTACATGACAATTCCAAAGTGGGTGCGCTTGTCTCTCTTCTGGTGGTTGAAGGCAGAAAATGTCCTAAGGGGCATGTCGTTTCTACCAGATCCACCCATGGTCTCCATCACCACAGATGCTTCCATGGGCTGTTGACGATCACATATGCAGAATGTATCCATAAAAGGACACTGGACATTGTTGGAAAAACGTCAACACATAAATGTTCTGGAGTTTCTTGCTGTCATCAAGACATTCAGAGCTTTTCAAGTGCACCTGTGCGGTCTCACAGTGCAAGTGAGGACAGACAGACAATACAACTGTAATGTATTATATCAACAAACAAGGAGGGACTCACTCCACAGTGCTTCTGAAATTAACAGTCAAGCTCTGGAACTGGTGCCTTTCCAGAGAGATAACGCCATCAGCGATACATGTGCCAGGAGCAGACAATACATGGGTGGATGCCCTAAGTCAAGCTCCGATGTCCTGTCACAAGTGGGAGCTGGACACTGCCGTAACTGACAGCTTATTCAATCTGTGGGCGGTACCGTCAATAGACTTGTTTGCATCCGAGGACAACAAGAAATGCAGGATGTACTCCTCTCATTGAAAGACAGACCAAATGAGTCTGGGGGATGCTTTCCTGTACAGATGGACAGGACCGCTCCTCTATGCATTTCCACCATTCCCTCTCATAACAAAGGTGATCTCGAAGATAAGACAGGACCACGCAAGGTCATATTGATAACACCATGGTGGCCGAGACAGCCATGGTTCTTGCTCCTTCTCACTTTGTTGAAACAGTGGTATGAGAGATTACTGTCGATACCGAACTTGTTGACGACGCACAATGATACTGTGTTTCACCCGGATATGGAGAAACTTCAGTTGACTGAATGGAAGATACTGTAGATTCTGCTTTCCTGGAGGAAGTTAGCCGCATATTAAGAGCGGTTCACAGACCATCAACCGTTAAGTTGTATGGCTACAAATGGGACAAATTTTTCAGGTACCTGAGGGATCTCAGTACCCAACCTCAGAACTGCGGTACCAGACATACTTTCTTTATTGACACACCTCAGTACTGAGGGACTATCATTGACTTCAGTTAAACGTTATCTGGCAGCCATTTCTTGGTACCTACAGAGTAAGTGTCAGGGGCATGGCCCCGGCTGGGCCTGTCGCTGCCCCTGAGGCTGCCGCTGAAGCGGCAGCGGCCGACGGGGCCTACACGGAGGCCGCCACGGCCGACGGGGCCTGCGCGGAGGCCGCCGCGGCCAATGGGGCCTGTGCGGAGGCTGCTGCGGCTGAGGGGCCTTGCCTGGAGGCCGCCGCGGCCGACGGCTCGGGCCTGGCGGCCAGGGGAGAGGCTGCCAGGCCTGGAGCCACTTACCTAGAGGCTGCAGGCTCGAGTCCCTCGTCGTCGGCCGGGGTGGGCAGGTCCCGGGCCTGCTCACGGGGCTCTGCTCACCCGCGGCCCCAATCCGTGGGAGGCCTGGGAGTCTGCCTGTGGCCCCAATCCGGAGGAGGCTGATGCCTCCGCCTAGCCTCCTCCTTTCCAGCAGCGGCGGCAGGCCAAGGAGGCTGTCCGCCGGTCCCGGCGCCTGCTGGAGAGGAGGCGACGGGCAGAGAGCTCGCAGCTGTTAGGCACAGCACAGCTGCGAGCCCTCAGCCACATGGCCATGCCTGATTGGCCGGCGCCTGGCTTGGAGGGCAGCCACATGGCCACGCCTGATTGGCCGGTACCTGGCTTGGAGGGCTATTTGAGGCAGGCGCCGGGCTGGGGAAGGCGCGGAGCAACAACCGTCGGTCAACCGTGGTCCTGCTGTCCGTACCTTGTTCCTGCCTGCGCTTGAGACCAGTCCTCCTGTTCACCTTGTTGAAGTAACCTGCCTTTTGTCCTTTAACAGCCTGTGTTTATTTCTGTTAAGACTGAGTAGAAGCCCTGCCTGCATTAAGGACTATTTCTGTTAAGACTGTGTAGAAGCCTGCTTGCTTTGTACTTTTGAGTTTTGACTGCATTAAAGCCCTGCACCTCTAACCAGCTCCCCTGCCTCTGCCTGACCACTGCCTGGCACTGACAGTAAGGGAAGACCTTCTTGCTTCTCTAGTCCGACTGTTAAGAGATTTTTACGGGGCTATAAACATGTGTAACTTCCAACCCAATCTCCGGTACCAGGCTGGGATTTACATTTTGTGGTGTTGCAACTCACATGTAGGTCATTTGAACTGATGGTAACCTGTGATATGAGGCTATTATCTTGGAAAACACTGTTCCTGGTAGCCATAACTTCTGCAAGAAGGGCGAGTGAGTTGGCAGCCCTAAGAGTAGATGCACCTTTTTGAGATTTCATAAAGGGAAGGTAGTACTAAGACCAGATATCACCTTCTTACCAAAGATGGTATCATTCTTTCATCTGAACCAGGACATTGTTTTTCAAGCTTACATGCAGAATCCAGAAACTGATCTGGAGAAAAAGTTGCATTGCCTTGATGTCAGAAGGGCGTTAGCTTTCTTTGGTCAATGCACTGTGACTGTAAGGAAAACTAAGCAGTTATTTGACTGTTATTCGAGTCAGAAACTAGGGGAACCTGTTTCTTCACAAAGGATATCTAAATGGGTTGTTTCTGCAATAAAGTTGTGTTATGAGATTGCTAAAAGAAAGCTGCCAGTTAATGTAAGGGCACACTCCACGAGATCAATATCAGCTTCGGCTGCTTTTATGCATGGTGCACAATTGGAAGAAATATGCAAGGCTTCTACCTGGTTGCAACCATTAACTTTTATTTCCCAGGACAGGGTAGATCAAAAGGAAAAGAGGCATATACCTTTTGGTACAGCTGTTTTGTTTTCTGCAGTTGCATGAAAAAAAAGGGGGGAAAACTTTTCTGAGTGAATTCAAGAAACACAGCATGATTGGTTGTAAATTAAATATTTATTTATATTATTCTAATAATATTTATGATATTTATAATATATATTGTATTTCAATATTTATTACTTTTTTTAAAAAAAGAGGAAAATCTGATGTTGTTTTGTTATCACTGGTGTATATTGACAATTTGACATCTCCCACCTCCATCTTTGACAGCTCGCTAATCTCACCATTGAGTGATTCACAGAGACCATAAAGAAAAAGAATAGGTTGCTTACCTGTAACTGTGGTTCTTCGAGTGGTTTTCTGTGAAGTCACACAAACCCACCCATCCTCCCCACTTGATGTCTTTTTCATTAGTTCCTATAGCTGCTACCATGGCGGCAAAGGAACTGACTGTTACTCGAGGAGGGGCCTTATATACCCTGGGGATGTGGGGGATGGGCCAACTGCCAAAATGCCTGATTTTAGGCTTCCAGAAGGTTCCAAATGCTGTATAGCGTGGGTGTGAAATACCCCACTGTGTGACTTCACAGAAGACCACTCAAAGAACCACAGTTACAGGTAAGCAACCTGTTCTTCCTTTCTATGAATAGCACAGAAGTTTCAGTATTTTGTCAGATTAAATAAAGTGACTTGTAGCTCAATAAAACTGTGAGATTTAAAAACAACACATTGATTTCTTAACTTATTAATTTATGCAGATGTTTACAAATTGAAATTGAAATTTATATCTGATTCATTTTTTGGAAACTCTGGTAAAATATAATAGTGTATGCATATTTGGTGAAAGACCTTTCATTCATTTTTCATAACAATAATTCCTAGGTAGTAGTAAAACAATACATGAGATTAAAAAATCGGTGCAGACAAAATAGGTTGATATTTTGATTATGTAGTTAATAGCAGCTTCTTGCCTACTAGAGCAAAATTCGATGGCTGAATACTACTCAGTCCACTACTTGCTAGCAACAGACCTACTGTTGACGAGAAAGAGGAGACGCGTCTTTTACCTACTTCAACTGTGTCTGTTTTACAATCCATTTGCTTTGTCCCACAGACTTCATTATGAGTAACTGATAACAAATTAAAACAGTGTAACTTTTTATTCTGTTTCTTGGTTACGCTGTCCATGTCAGAAAGATAGGAGGCTGTGATCATTTGGGAGCTATTTTATCTAGGCGCGTGCGTGCACAGACACAGACACACACACACACACACAGAGTGGGCATTTCTGTGTCAGTGGGGCTGGGGGCTGAATCTGCTCCAAGTTTTAGTCAAAATGTTAATTGTGCTATCCAAGCTGCTGAACACTATACCCAAAATATAGATTCACTGCCACACACACAGAAACCTGGGACATTTAGAGTATGCTCTAAAATAGTTGTTTGACAAGCTCCTCTATCATTTATAAATTGAAGTTAACAGTCATGGCAACTGATTTCCAGCCAAGATTGGGTTGTATCCTGAGCTCATGAGGTACAGTGCTTGTATAAATTGGCAGGTTATAGGGCTCTAGTATTGATCCTATAGAGTGTGGCTTCCATTCTTCAGGCCATATGAGACATTCTGTGTGTTTGCTATTCACAGCTGAAAATGAGAGCAGGGGGAATGAGTGACTCATCAAAATGGAAAAAGCAGAAGAGATCACCAAGGAATTCTTGCCATGTAACCAAAGCATCTCAAGGAGCAGAACCAGCTGCCAGTGGTCCAGGTATGGTAAATAGTTGCTTATTTTTTATTTTGTTTATTAGCTTCCGTTTATAAACATGTGTGGTACTCTTCAGCAGAAAATACAAACAAATCATGTTAAGAATAAATAGATATAGATTAAAATGCATACTAAAGCCTGGGAAAATAAAAATGTCCTGTGCTGGTGCTGAAAAGGTAATGGTTGGTCCCAGGTAGGCCTCTTTGGGGCAAAAGTTATACAAATGAGGTGTTTCCATTGAAAACAGTGTTCCCTGTCTCTTCCTTGGGTTGGGCAGGGAAAATATGAAGAATGAGAACTTTTAAGCAGGGAGACTTTGAGGAGAGTCTCTGAAGATGAGTTTAATGAAGGTATGGAAGTAACATCCTAAGCTGTTACAAGGATTAGGTAAGTATAAATAAGTGAGTGAAAGGTTGACTGCAATGGTAAGTTTGCCAGTGTAGCATATATTTCTGGTCAGTGTATGTTATGTTATTTTTTTACATAAGGCACTTTCCATGGATGTTACATTTACAAAAGCCAAAATAAAATGGATATCAGCAACATCTATGAGTTGTTGGGAGCCACATGCCAGTTAGCTTCCTTGCTGGTTTGCGGCCATCACAGGGTAAAGATGCCCAGATACAGTAGGAGCTTATGTGACAGACAACTGAGTTAAAGGCCTTAAGTGAGTAGATGAGACTGGGATGCACAAGTATCTGTAAGATTAGGTATCTAATAGTCACTATCCAGATGTTTAATAACTAAGAACAGACATTTGAAAAATAAAGAAAATACATTGTATTAGATCCTCTGTTATTTGATTAAAAAGAAACTAATTGTGAATACCTGCCTAAAAGCTAGAGAATATATTTCTAAATAGTGGGATTGGATCTAATGTCAAAATTCATAAATTAATGGAGAGAGAGAGAGACAGCAAAACCTTTTTTTCCTTATAGTGTGGATATACTGTCTCATTTAATGGAATAGAAAGAAGAGGAAAATCAGAATTGAAACAGTTTTGAGCTGTTACAATAGGCTGCACTGTAAAACCAATAAATGTTTTTATTCTCTTTCACACTACTGATATTTGTTTGGAATGTTGGACTTCAATTTTCTATCTTTTTAAAGTACCCTGGTTTGTTTGTTTGATTGATCCTGCCTTTCTCCAAAAGTGGAACCCAAGTAAGCCATTATAAAGTGACTTAGAGTAAACATTAAAACAAAATAGTCCAAACAATGTATGGTACAATGTTGAAACAGCAGTAAACATTCAGTCTGATTAAAACATTACTTCTAAGACATTAATTTAAAAATAATTAAAAGCACATACCACACATATTAAATATTCAAGAAACAGAACACTTGTTGTTCATTTTTCTACCCCACTCATTTTAAGACTGAAGGCTTATTTAAATTGGAAGGTCTTTGCTTGCTAGCAAAACAGGCACCAATCAGGCGGAAGTTCCATAGCCTTGGAGCAGCTACCAAGTAGAGTATTTCCCATGCCCTCACCAAATGAGCTTGGGAGCATGGTGGAATGGAGGAAAAGCTCTCCCCTGAAGATAGTAACACATGGACAGGCTCTTATGGAGAGATACAGGATTTCAGGTGATCTGGACCTAAGCTGTATATGGCTTTATATGAGTGGGTAATAATAATAGGTAAGCACAACGAGAAGACAAAGTTGAGATAATTAACCTAGATATATTGGCTGGTCGATGGCAGTCCCAAGTGAAAGATTTTACTCTGTTCAGCCTCCATTTCTTAACAGACCATTAGAAAAGATTCCAGATTATGACTAGCAGGAAACATGCACACCACCACAGGAGTTCCTAGAGACCTGTTCAACTTACCAGCTCACCAAATCCCTGCCAGTTTCATCCTCAAAACAGTGAATTGCCTCTAGGGAGTGTTATTTATCCTTTAAATGTAGTTCTTTTTGGCCTGGATCTTTTTCATTACTAGAAAAGGCCTTTCTGAGAAACAAGAAGTTCCTCTTTTCCCTAAGCCTTTTTATGGCTTTTCCCCTGTGACCTTTGTATGATGCTGATGCTGCTGATGCTGATGTTTTCTCCTTATGGATCAAGACGGTGAACAAACAGTATAAAATACAGCAACAAATAGACACACAACACAGTTAAAAGCAGAAACACCAACTAAAAAGTACATAACAACATGCCAGGGAGCTAGTGAATCCCAGTGGAGTAATTAATAATATGCTCCGTAACCAATTCCAGACGAGCAGACCACTGTGTTCAGCATCAACTGTAGTAATCAACAGACTGCAGCATACAGTCAGCCCTCCATATTTGTGGGGTTCACTTTTGTGGATTTGATTATTCACAGATTATTTGCTGTCCCCTCTGCTGCCTCTCTGTGCCATTTTTAATAGGAGCTTCAGGCCTCTTGAGACTGAGAAACTGCGAATGAGGCTTGTAAGTCTTCATTAAAAATGGTGTGGGGCAGCAGGGGAGGTGGCAGTAAGCCCCACCAGCCATCCACTTCTGCCTTGTGAAGGAACCCTGGGGCCTTAAAAGGAATCCACAGTGGGTTGAATATGGTGATCATACTTTTTTGTGTGTTTGGGTGTGGAGTTATTCATGGTTTTTCCACTTTCACGGGGGTCCTGTGCCCCTAACCCTAGTGAATGTGGAGGGATGATTATACAGCATTTACACACGTGGGAATGTGACCATGAGTTACTAATGGGTATGTGGCTAACATATTGTTACTGCTTTTATCAACAGGTGGAGTTAATTTCATTGATGTACCTTCTCCCATCTCATCTGGAAGTTCAGAAAATGCCTCTTCTACTGTCAGCCCTACTACTGACAGTGGTGTAGATATTTCTTCCCAGATCAGCTCAAAGGAGGATCTTACTGACCTGCAAATGGTCAGTCCTTTGGAAATCAGTACAGCAATGCCTTTAACAGAGCCTAGAGCTAGAGAGCCGCTGGAATCCCAGGTACAAATTTACTTCATTGCAGGATCCAGGAAATCAATAGGTAATTGGAAATGTGACCTAGAGCATACATTTGCCATGTGGAGAGTTCTTGTGCTGGTTTCCAGTTGGCTAGGTTTGTTCCTTTTTTTTAAGGATACTCCATTTCATACTACCCTCCTTCCACATTCCTCTGCCCTGTGTGCTCAGTTCTCATTGGCCTGTTTTTGGTTCTCCTTTCTCCTCTTCTTAGGCTTCTTTTGCCAATGAAGATTATCTGTAGTTCTGCAAATTTGAGTATGCTGACTCATCCTGTTGTAGAAGAAGAGTGTTTACACCCCTTAGCTGAGAAGGATTTCAAGAGTAGAAGTGGTTGAAATATGAGCTATAATTGATGTGGGACAGATGTTTTTTTTTATCTTCAAATGATGTTTTTAAAAAAATTCAATAACGTTTTGTACATTTTTCTTATTTTTAAAAATTATCTGTTTAAAAAGTGAACATATTGAATTCAGAATTACAATTGAATCCATTTTTTTTTATCAAGTACAGTGAATTAAAGGTTGTTCTGTATCTACAGAAGTAAGGTTAAAGTATTTTCCTCTTGAGCACAGGCAGTATGAATAGGTTGTGAATCATGTGTTTTTCTTTGTGGTCTCTGTGCCTCACACACTGGGAGTTTTCGCACATGCGCGGTAATGTTCGGAAGATTCTAGAGCTAAGAAGCTTGGCGGGAACCCCTCCCCCATGCCCGTACTGAGCATGCTCCTCTCACCAAGCCAACTGTCTCCCCTCAGTTCTTTTTCGTCCGCCTTAGCGAACGGAAGGTTCTTGGCTTTGCAGCTGCCTTTTTGGCTTTCAGTTTGTGTTTTTGGCTTTTTTCTTCGGACCCCCCCCTTTTTCATCTTCGCTTTCTTCTCTGAGTTTCCTCCTCTTGGACTTCTATTGTCCTCTTCTACACCTTCTATGTCTGCCCCTTGTGGTCGCAAGGTCGGAGTGTCGCTTTTTGCTGGGGGAGAACCGAAACCTGAAGGCCTGTGCTGTGTTGGGACTCCATGACCCGGACTCTCTCAAACAGATCTTCCTGCTTAAAATCTCACTACCGGGAGGAGTCTTTGCGGGCAAAACAGCGTGCGACTGAAGAGCCAACAATATCTTCTCGGCGCGCCCTGCAGCCATGCCCTGCTCGGTACCGGTGCCATGCTGGCGCCGACGCTGGTACCGGGCTTGGTACTGTTTTTTGAGGCCCCGATATCGACCTTGTTGCGTGCTCCAGGCCGTTCACCGCCGCCCAGCACAAGCAGCCCCCTTCTCATGACACCCGAAAGGAGATGGAGAAGAAGGAAAAGAGGAAGGAGAAACAGATTTACCTTCTAACAGAATTGGTCCTCCGACGCCTCCTCCGACCCAGCAACTTTAGGTGCGGCTGAGAAAATGGACCCTCCAGAGATCCTTGAGGTATCCCATGAGGACCAGGCCGCTGGCTTGGCTGCGCCTTTGGGCCCACTTATCCTTGCTGCCGCAGTCTCTCCGCCCGGTCACCCTGATGGGATGGACCGCCCAGAGAATGAGGACCAGACCGCTGGTTCAGCTGTGCCTTCGGGCCCACCTATCCTCGCTGCCGCGATCTCTCTGCCCAGTCACCCTGAGGGGATGGACCACCCGGAGGATGAGGACCAGACCGCTGGCTTGGCTGCGCCTTTGGGCCCGCCTATCCTCGCTGCCGCGGCCTCTCCACCCGGTCACTCTGAGGGGACGGACTGCCCGGAGGATGAGGACCATACCGCTGGCTCGGCTACACCTTCGGGACGGCCTATCCTTGCTGCCGTGGTCTCTCCGCCGGTCACCCTGAGGGGTTGAACCTCCTGGAGGATGAGGACCATACTGCTGGCTCGGCTGTGCCTTCGGGCCCGTCTGTCCTCGCTGCTGCGGTCTCTCCGCCCGGTCACCCCGAGGGGATGGACCATCTGGAGGACAATGACCAGACCGCTGACTTGGCCACGCCTTCGGGCTGGCCTGTCCTTGCTGCCACGGTGTCCCCGTCCAGTCACCCTGAGGGGTTCAACCGCCCGGAGGATGAGGACCAGACCGCTGGCTCAGCTACGCCTTCGGGCCCGCCTATCCTTGCTGCTGCGTTGTCTCCGCCAATCACCCTGAGAGGATGGGCCGCCCAGACGATGAGAGGTGTCGGTCCCCACAGTGGCGGGAGACCTATTCGGAGTGGGCCTTCTCTTGGCCCCCGATGGCCTCGCTATTCTCATCGACTTCATATATTGCCACATAGGGCTGGGAACGTCTTTGGCGGTAGCAACCAGTGTCATACCTATTCGCCCACGTATAGGGATCGATCCCGCCCCAACGTGAGGCACTGGTCGGCTTATCACCTGTCACGGCCTCCATCCCGCGGCTGCTACTGTTCGAGGCAGCAAGGTATCTCACCTCCGACTGCTCCACCAGTACCGTCCACAATACCGATGACGGTAACCCCGACCGTGCCTGTGATTTTACAGACTCAGCAATCGTTACCGGGCAAATTTTCCTCCAGATTCTGATCTTATGACTTTAGATCCGAGTCTGGAGAGTCGACACTGGGCTCTCACGAATCTCCACCCTGGCTTTCGGGGACATGTTAGACCCGGCTGCATCTGTCCAGGACCCGGTGTTCGCATATGTTGATGCCCTCCCGCCGTCTACGGCACTCCTACCATTTTTACCAGCATAGTATAAGTTCATGAAGCACCCTTGGGCCCAGCCGGTGTCATCACAGTTCATCCCATTGGACACTTTTGGCATGCGGTTCTGCTCCACCTCATCACTCGTTGCCAGGGACCCAATGCACAGCCCTGCCTTGCTGCCTCCCGAAAGAACCTCCTCGACGTTTTGATGCACCTCCATGAGGATCAATGACCAAGTGCCACACAATTCTTTAATGAATCAGTGGCACTCGCTAACCAATAGATCATGTCGGCTAGACATTCCGCGGAGGTGGTGGCTCGTGTGCTGGTAGGCTCTGTCACCCTCTGGCTCCTTGTGCGGCTGAGATCTGCGAGTCTACAGGAGGACAGCCACAGACGCATTGAAGACCTCCCATTTGACGGCCTGGGTTTATTCCATGCCACTAGTTAAGGCCTGCCTCACAGCGAAGAAAATGGGGATTAACCAGCGACCCAACCTCGCCGTAGCTTTGGCTCCCACTCATCTTGGTGCCGGTCTTCGTCATCTGCGTACTGACCTCGCTCGCTGCGTTAGGCTCCATCTCGGCCGTTGACCTCGCCCGCCACAAGAAGACCTCTTCGAAGCCGCCTGTCCTCCTCGAAGAAGGCTTCATTTGGGATGAAGTCCCATTTTTGACTACCTTCGCGGGTCGCCTCTGCAGCCACTCTTCAGCCTCCCTGCTGCTCTCCTAGATCAACCGAGCTTGGCCCGTCACCTCACCGCACGATGGCACATCACCACGGACTCTTGGGTTCTCTCCATCGTCCGTCTTTGTTCCCCATAGAATTTCAAAATATGCCACCATGCGGTTTCTACTACTTCACCCCTGCCAGCTCGGCTCTGTTGGAAGAGATCCGTCTCCTCCACACAAGGAAGGCCAGCAGAGAGCTTCCATCCTCGGCCAGTATCACCAGCTTCTTCTCTCAGTACTTTATGGTACCAAAGTCAGACGGTCAGATGGGTGAATACCTACATCTGCCCCAAGAGGTTCAAGATGATCATGCTGTCTTCGATCCTGGGATTAGTTCGCCTCTATCGTATCCGCAGCACAAACGATACCTACGGTTCGCAGCCGACGGTACCTGCCATAAGTACAGGGTGCCAGTGTTCGGCCTGTCCACCACTCCCAGACTCTTCACTAAATGCATGGTCCCGGTGGTATCGTACCTACGGACAAAAGGTTCTACCCCTACTTGGAATCCTGTCTTGGCCCCTGGGTCAACCAGAAGAAGTTGCACCTCAAGCCGGTGAGAGTCCTCCACTTCATCGGCGTGACCTTGGACTTGATATCTGTCACGGTTTTCCGTCGGGCTACATTTGCCACTCTCGATGTCTTGGTGATATCGCCGAGAAAGGTCCAATAGCTTCTCAGGTACATGGTGTTGGCCACATCGGTTACATACCTCTCTCGGATCCGTGTACGTCCGCTCCATCACTGGTTTGTCAGGACCTTCGACTCGCTCCTGGACGACCAGAAACGCCTCCCGTGGATCCCTCGACTGGTGAGCCACTCCCTTCTTTGGTGACTGTCTTACCATCACCTGATGCCGGGGATGTCATTCCGGGAAACGACTCCTCGTCCCACTATAACGATAGATGCCTTCCTCTTCATATGGGGGGGCACACTGCGGCGACCTCAGGGTACAAGGATGCTGGATCGACCTGGAGACTGGACTGCATACCAGAGCCCTCGAGCTCCTCACTGTCTGGAATGTTCAGAGGGCCTTTTCCGCAACCTCGTTGCTGGCCACACAGTGCAGATCCTGTCTGACAACATGACAACGGTCTGCTATGTGAACAGGCAAGGAAGGACACATCCAACCACCCTTCTCACCATAGCTCTTCAGCTCTGGGACTGGTGCGTGCTGCTCCGAGTCCACCCAGTCTTGGTACATCTGATGAGTCACAACACCACAGCAGACGTCCTGTACAGGGGACCTTGTGCTACCACGAGTGGTCCCGCCTGGACGCGGTGTTCTGGTTGATACGGGACTGTTGGGGAGAGCCGTCGATCGATCTCTTCCCCAGCGGCAACAACAAGTGTCGCCGGTACTGCTCGAGAGCCGATCGAGGTCGGGGCTCTCTCGCCGACGCCTTCCAGTTCGAGTGGACTGATTGGTTCCTCAATGCTTTCCCATCGTTTTCCTCACTTTGGTCAGGTGGTTGCCAAGACCCTTGCGTACCTGGCTGATGTCATCCTCATTTGGCCAAGGCAGCATTCGAGCTTGTTCGAGTTGCTCACGGCCGACTCCTCAACTTGCCAACCGCATCAGATCTCCTGTGACACTCCGACGGTCTCGTTCTCTGCCCAGACCTGCTCCTCCTGACCTTCCACGTGTGGAACATAACGCCCTAGAGGACCGACTATCCAGGATGTCCTCACTGCCGCCGGGAAGGAGTCGAAGTGCCGCACCTACCGTTATAGGTGGCAGGAATTCGTCGCCTTGCGGAGGCGCGTCATGAGCCGATATCGCCTGTCCACCTCCCTACCGTGCTTTATTTTTTCTCTGTCACCTTCGACAACAAGGGCACGCCTTTTGTCTCCGGAAGTTTACCTCGCCGGTATCGTGGCTTACCATCCACAAGGGTCCTCTGCATGCAACACCATTACTCACTGGTGTGGCCCCGCTACCGCCGTGGTCGCTGTCCTTGGTGTTATCTCGGTTGACGCGACCACCTCTCCAGCCTATGTCGATTGCTGATGATGGGCTTCTGACCATCAAAACTGCCTTCTTGGTGCTATCACCTCAGCCAGGTGGGCAAGTGACCTGACAGCACTTCGGTCGGATGAGGCTTTCCTCCTCTTCCGCAGGAACAAGGTGGTCCTTCGCCTGGACATTCTTTTCTGCCCAAGGTGGTGTCCCGCTTCCACCTCAGCCGGGACATTATCTTACCTGCCTTTCATCATGACCCGACGATGCCTGGGGAGAGATCCCTTCACTCTCGCGATGCTTATCGGGCCTTGGTTTTTTATGCTCACCTGACTGCAACTTTCCACCAGACACCCCACCTCTTTGTGTGCTACGGTGGGCGTTGAAAGGGCCACAAGGTGTCCGCCCAGCAGTTCTCCAAGTGGGTGGCCCAGACCATTCTCCTGCCACACGAACTGACTGAGCAGCCTCCGCCAGATTTGTTGCAAGCTCACTCCACCAGTGCTTGACTTCTTCAGCAGCCCTTCTTCGAGGAGTGGACCTGCAGGAATTCTGCCATGTGGCGACCTCGATCTTAGTGTGCCACTATAGACTGGACTGCCGGTCCCATAGAGATGCCCGTTTTGAACGTGTGGTGTTGTCTTCCGTTCTTTAGGACCTGACCCACCGTCCAGCTCATAAGCTACGAAATCTCCCAGTGTGTGAGGCACAGAGATCACGAAGAAGAAGGAACAGGTTGCTTACCTGTAACTGTGGTTCTTCGAGTGGTCATCTGTGCCCTCACACACACCCGCCCAGCCGTCCCCTCTTTCAGGTCCCTAGTTGGCGGACTTCAGAACTGAGGAGAGACAGTTGGCTTGGTGAGAGGAGCATGCTCAGTACGGGCATGGGGGAGGGGTTCCCGCCAAGCTGCTTAGCTCTAAAATCTTCCGAACGTTACCGCGTGTGTGCGAAAACTCCCGGTGTGTGAGGGCACAGATGACCACTTGAAGAACCTCAGTTACAGGTAAGCAACCTGTTCTTACTGTTGGCAGTTGAACAGAAGCCATCCCAAACATTGGAACCCAGCCTTTGGTTTCAGGAGATGTATTTCTGTCCTACAATCTGGATAGTCTTGTATTTCTTATCAGTTTCCTCTAAACTACAAGTAATGATAAAGGTTTTAGCAAACAAATAGTACATGAATGTTGCGTGACTGATTTGGAGAAGGGAGACTGAAGTGTGTTACCAGCTTTGTGTATATAAATGTGTCACTTTAACTCTTGAGTTGCCTTCCAGATAAATTTTGAATTAAACAACAGCTCACCAAAGACATATATCTGTACATTTCTATGTATATATTCCATTTCCAGGCCACTATTTATTAAGCACATAAAATATTAATAAAAATATATATTATAATAAAACTATAGATATTCAATAAAATCCAAATCAGATGTCAGCCAGGCGTTCCTGCAGCAATGCTTGTGTATTCTAATTTCCTTTCTTATTATCTTTATTGGTAAAGAGTGAATGTCATCGAGAGGAAAAGACTCCATCTGCCTCAGTGGAGTCAATTCCAGAGGTTCTTGAGGAATGCACATCTGTGGCTGAACATTCAGACTCTGCTTCAGTTCATGACATGGATTATGTCAATCCTCGGGGAGTGCGGTTTACTCAGTGTTCTCAGAAAGAAGGTGGGTGCACCATCTTCTGTATTTATGCACCTTCCTCTCTATAAAGAAGGAAAAGGGGTTTGACTTTTGCCACTGTCAAAAGTAGTGTATTTCTAGGTCTGATTGGATAGAGTTTGTAGAAGAAGCATTGTGATTTTACCAGCTTTCTATTCACTTTCCTCTCCTCCATCAGGAACAGCATTAGTCCCATATGGGTTGCCGTGCATCCGAGAATTACTCCGCTTCCTCATCTCCCTCACTAACCCCCATGACCGACACAACTCTGAGGTGATGATCCACATGGGACTACAGCTGCTCACTGTTGCACTGGAGTTGGCTTCTGTTGCAAACTTTCCATCTCTGCTAGGACTTGTCAAAGAAGAATTATGTCGATATCTTTTTCAAGTGAGTTTAAATTTATTCTTACAGAGTACTAATATGTATTTGGCAATATTTTTGTTTTGCAGAAGCTTTGTGTTATAGAAGGAAGATTTTCTGTCATGGTTTTGGTTTGTTTTCCATATTGGAAGAAAGCAAATACATTTACCTTACTGATCTTGAATATATTTATGGTAACTGTCTTTCAATTTTTAAATTCCTCCTCAGTTACTGAGCGTGGAGCGGCTTAATTTGTATTCAGCTTCCCTTAGGGTTTGCTTCCTCCTTTTTGAGAATATGAGAGAGCACTTGAAATTCCAACTGGAGGTGAGTCTTTTGAAGTATAACTATACATTCTTTAAAATGTATAATTTTAAATGCATTGTGACTTTGTTCAAAGTTCTAAAAAAAGTGCTGTATAAGAATTTTGGAAACTGAAAGAAGTCAGAAATGGCTTTGAGACTCTCATGCTGCTTTCTTTGTTAACACAAAATGGCAAAGACATAGCGGATAATCCATTAATTGACACCAGTTACATTCCATGAACAAGCATGACACAACTATAACTGCACCATGAAAGCGCAATCCACTTGTGAATAGCAGTGGCGATGGTATAGTGCCAGAAGGGTATGGCATGTTGTCTGTAAAGAATATTTCTTCAGGGTACATGGTAGATGGGTAGTCAGTTGGGTGCCATTCTGAGTGAAAATATAATCTCGAGTTTGAGTAACAATGAACTGAACCAGCCTGATAATGCCTTTAGAAATGCACATGTCCGTTGCTCCTTCAGTATCCAACTTGGTTGCCCCCTCCCTATCCAGTGTCTGATTGGTTCAACTTGTGGATATTCTTAGACTTGGGAATATACTAAATGGTACATAGTTGCAGGCTGAACTCAGAATGGCAGAACCAGAAGGAGTCAGTGCTCCAGAAAGCACCATGCCTGAATACCCCAAAGACTTGGCACACTTCTGTTCATAAAACCTGAAGAAGTGAAGTGTTCTGTGGAATGGGAAGGCATTTTGGCTGAAAAGACTAGACCCAGTGATCAGTGTGATGACTGTTTGGGCTGTCTGTCTGTTGTCCCCATAGAAGCAATGCACAGATGTGCAAATGCCTTAATTATTTATTTTTATATCTTGCCTCTCTTCCAACATAGAATCCAAGCCTTCACTGGTATTTCTAATATGAACAACAATAGTGGCCAAGTAAAACTGAAGTGATCGGAAGATTCTCTTTCCCTGTCCTCAGTAAATTCCTTATCCTCTCTGTGTTCTTGGATAATATCTCATTCCATATGAATGCATACTTGTTTCAGATCTTTTTTTTTTTGCACTTCTTATATCAGTGGTATCACAATAATATACATTTGCTGTTTGTACTAGTACTTTGTGCTCTTATTCACTGCCCATAGTAGTATTTTCTTGCCCAAGAAAGACCCAGTGCTTTGTGTCTGCATAGTAAAAAATGAACAAAAATAGCAACTGTTAGTATACAGCTTTGAAACTCTGTCTGCCTCATTTGCCAGATGGTTGTAGTTGCAAAGCCATGTTTTGAGGTCTGCTTCTTCTTCTCTCTGTCTTGGAAATAGGAAAATGTGTGTATATGTATCTGCACCACCTTCACTTTAAAAAAGTAGTGGAGCCAACACAAAGACACGTATGAAATTTGCATCCTTTCTCTTTTTCTGGTAGATGTACATAAAGAAGCTGATGGAGATCATCACTGTGGAAAATCCTAAGATGCCCTATGAGATGAAGGAGATGGCACTAGAAGCCATAGTTCAGCTCTGGAGGATACCTAGTTTTGTCACTGAGCTCTATATCAACTACGACTGTGACTATTACTGTTCTAACCTGTTTGAAGATCTCACCAAGCTGCTATCCAAGGTCTTGGAAAAAATTACCGTTTTCTTTTTAGTAGAGTTGCATACATCTCCATGCACCAGAAAAGAGCATAGTTGGTGTGATCCTTCTTGAACAATAAAAAAGGGCTATGTGTATGTCCTAGGAGGATGAGATGCGTGTGAAGTGTGGTCAACCTGCATATTTTTCCCTGTAGTTTTGGAATTGGATTAAAAGAGAGCAAGGGAAAGGATGCTATGCTATAATTCCAATTCAGTTAGCAGTCCCTGCTGTTGTTGGGAAGTCAGTCATGGATCTTCTTCTGTCATATACACTTTGTAAATATCAGAGCTGTTTGTCAATGGTGTTTATGGTAAAAGTAGATAAGAGGAGTTAACATCTTCAGAGATTTGGAAATCTACAGCTGACACATTCCAGGAAGCTGCTACTTGTGGCATATGCCTACACTCTAGATAGCAGAAAACATCTACAATATCTTTGGAGGTTGGCATCTTTTTTCAAATGTTAGTTATTTTCTGCTGAATACATTGGTATAAATGGAGCATGCATGCCTTCCACCACAAAAGTATGAATCAGCACCAGGGTTTGAGTGAACTTTTACAGTCTTGAGCGAACAAGATATGACATGGAGAACAAATATAAGTTATTTACAGTTGGATAATTTTTGAGGACTGGAATGTATGGAAGTTTGCATGATCATGTGAATCTTTTGAGCTGAAGCCTTTTTGGCTAATTTTTCTGCTGAAACAGAGATACAATTTAATGCTTACCTATGCTTAATTTTTCCAGAATGCGTTTCCTGTTTCTGGACAATTGTACACTACTCACCTGCTATCTCTTGAAGCATTGCTGACAGTAATAGATAGAACTGAAGCACAATGCCAAGCCAAAGTCCTTAGCAACATGTATCAGCAGGAGAAAGCAGCACTAAAACCAAGCACAGAAACCACGAGTAATGTCAGAGAAACAAGCTCTAGTGAGAACCTTTTATTTCATGTTTTCCTTTTTGTTTTGCAGTATTGTTTGATTCTTCATTTCATTCTAGCCAAGACAGCTATTCTTTCTGTAAATGTGTAGCTTCAGTGTTGAGGTTATTATGTCCCAAATCTCTTAAATCTGGTCGTATATCTTCAGTAAGATTACTCTCAATGAGGTCTTGGTCTATGATTTCCATTTTTGATTTTGCAAATGAATTTGAGATGGGCTGTGGCCTCTATAATGTTATTTCACAATAATTGTTGACTATCTGTATTCAGCAGAACAACATGGTTACCTTAGCACTGTTCTTGATAACTCTAGTTGTCGTGTGTCTTCTGTAGTTGTTGAAGGAATAATAGCAGAAGGCAAGTCGGCTACTGAAGAGTTAGCAGAGACATGTCCACCCGCTAATGGTTGCTTGGTGACAACCCACATGAATTTGGAAGTGGGAAGCGATGCAGGTAAAATTGATTCTTGACTAACATTTAGGTACAGTGGATATTGTTGCTGATGTGTGGCTCCAAGTCATTTCTGACTTATAGTGACCGTTTGGTGAACCTGTCATGGGTTTTTCTGGGGCCGAAGAGTATGTGATGTGCCCAGGGTCACCTACTGAGTTTCTATCTCCCAACAGGGACTAGAACCTTGTCTCCAGGGTGATGTTCTAATGCTCAAACCACTACACCATGCTTGTTCTTGGTACAGTGGATACTATATGTTGTCCTCTTTTTGATTCTCTGCGCCTAGTAAAACAGCATGTCTCTTGGAATAGTGAACAATACAAATAACACACATTTACTTGAAAATGTAGATACATTATTAAGTGCAGTCATTTGTATATTTTTTTAACAAGGGTGTGAAATTGTCTGGATTACTTCATAAGTTACAGTAGTACATGCTAAAACATATTGAGAGTTATTAGTGCTTATTTTGCATTTGCATCTTGACATTTGTTTTTGTGTGTGAAACAGTCCTTTGAATGTTTGTGGCTAAATTGCAAAGCTTTGTTCTTTTGTTAAGAAATCCTCTCCTTCAGATTTTGGGCTGATAAAAAAGGCACTGTTGCTGGAGGAAGAGGAGATTGTTCAGTTGCATGTAATGAGCAGTGCTATTTTGAAAGGATCCACTGTGAAAGCACTCTGCTTTTGATTTCAACAGAGAAAAACATCCAGAGGAAGCCTACTCGCTTTTCCTGCCTCCTACCCACAACACATGAATTGGTCATGATCAAGAGTAAAAAAAAGGTATGATCTGTTCATGAAGCATCTAGAGTAAGTAGGCACTATATCTACAATAAAGGCACAGAGTCTTCTGTTGGGTCAGAGGTTGGCAACTGCAAAGGATGAAGGACACTTTCCCACCTGCAGCTCCCCCTGTGAGCTTCACAGTCACCCCTTGAATAACTGGAAGTGACATCACTTCTGTGGATTGTCTCAAATATATTTTTTAATACATACATACATACCTGCTTGCTTGCTTGCTTACTTATTTGTTTATTTGGTGGTGTTGAAAGGTAGTGTAGTATTCAGACTATCATGTTTTTATGCCAGCTTGGGTATTTGAGGGCTGAAACAATGTGTCAAAAATGGGACGGGGAGTCTGGTTGCTTCTAGGGGGGTTAGGAACAACAAGATAGGCTTCAGGGGCTGCCTGTACACTACACTTTCTCTACCTTTGCTATAGGCTTACAGTCAATAAGCATAGATACCTGAGGAGAGTAAGAATATAGAATTTGACTGTGCCAGAGGGGTAGTGTAAGAACACAGAAAAAGAAGAAGTGGTGTACATGTCAAGATGGTTTCAGTGGGTAGGAAGCACTATGAAAGAAAAGGAGAAGTTGAGAAAGGATGTAATTTGATGATTTATAGAAGCAAAGAATGAGAATAGACATGTATAGGAATAAGTGGTTGTATCTGTGAAAAAAAGAAGCCAAATTATTGGAAAGCCCTGATGAGTTTACTATTCAAAACATAAGTGTTTAAACATAAACACTTAAACTTTAAACTTAAACACAAAACATAAGTGTTTAAACCATCTTACAGTAAAATTTTAAAAACAAATTAAATCAGCAAATTAAATTGCATGTTGATAACTAAAACCGCAAATAAAGAAGCAAGATTCAGTTTTCCCCCTCTCATAGAGAACTGGTTTCTCAACACAATGTATACTACTCAGTCAGTAAATCAATTAGTCTTTTCCCACTATGCTGCATAATTTATTCAATGATTTTTAAAGAAAGCTGGATGTTTATAGTCTGCTTGTCCGAAGTAAGTACCCTCTCAGTTCTGGGATGTGAGTAATAGTCATTTTGTGGGTATCACTCACAGTTCTCTCAGTATCCTTAATTTCATCCATCCAGCTCCGATAGATAGATAGATAGATAGATAGATAGATAGATAGATAGATAGATGGATGGATGGATGAAGCTAATTGTCTCTACTGAATACACAGTTCTTTTTAATATTCTTTCCTGCATCTTGAAACCTCATTAATTTTAAGAATTCTTTTTCTGCCTTCAGGCCTTTTGGCAGGCTCAGGTGCCATACTGAGATGTAGTAAGAACTCCTTTTTCTTTAATTGTTTGATATGCTTTTAAATGATTAAATATACTTTGGGTCTTTTAAAATTATTGATATTTTAAATTGTTTTTTATATACAATAATTTTTTATTTAGACTACAAAGAAAAAGGCATACCATACAAAATAAAGCAGTATAGAAAGAAAAAGGGAAAAACAGAACAATACATTACCAAATATTCAAACATTAACAAAACACAAACATAAGGGGCAAAAAAAGAAGTACCCTACAATATCTATCAAATGAAAAGCAAATACCTAAACATCAAACATTCTATTATAAACTTTCCACTCCCCAGATCTGTTTGTTGTTCAATTCTGAATGTTTTAATGTTCAGATTTATCATCCTTTTTCTACTGTATTTACTCAGATAAGTTTAGAATCAATAATATGAATATATATTTCAGATTTATATGATAAATAAAAGAAAAAAGTAAACAAGCAAGAATAGTTCCACTACAAGTCATTTTAAATTGTTCTTCAGTATTTTTATTGTACGCTGCCCTGAGATCTTTAGATATAGGATTCAATATAGATCTTTCAATAAATAAATAAACTTAAAAGTATTTCTGATATTCCTCATTGCTTTTTAAGTAAATTTTAATTGAAGGAAGAAAGTTTGTGCAGGAAAGAATATTGAAAGGGCTAGCTTATGTCAGCAACTTGGAATATGTAATGCAACGTGGAATAGTTTTTATTCATATGGCACTGATGAGTAAACTGAGCACATTCTCCTTTTTCTGGAGGTTTTGCTTATATGGTGGGCTCTTAGTCATTTAATGAACAAATATATGAACTGGACTTTGGAAAATTGCCTTCTGTGAAACTTTTCTTTCTGAAACTACCTGAAGATGGTGCATTCCTGCATGATGTTCTTGTGCTTCAGATCTTAAATACTTATGACTAGCAATTGAAAATTCATATTGCAATGACTAAAATGAAAGCTTTTGCTGGAGGAACAAAGGAGGATGCAGTAGTGTACATATCCATACTTTCTAGTGTCACAGTCACTGAAGTGTTGCTTCCTGTTAGTGATAGGCAGCAACTGAAAACTGACATTTATTCTAGTGCTTTGGTAAAGTTCACGTAAGTGTTTGTACTGGATCTCTAGTCACACGCAACCTTTTAGTTAACCCTCTCTTGGGTAACTGCTTATGACATTATCTACTTATATTATGTATTCCTGAGCTTTAGAAGCTTGGTTCTGACAAGTGTGAAAAATGGTTAAAATACAAGCCCTGTACTTACTCAGCAATTTACTACATCCCTCTTGAAGAACATAAAGATGAATGTGTCATGTTTCTGCTATATTTTTATGCCTCATAGCTGCCTGTTTATTTTTCTAAAAAATAATCCAGATTTATTATATGAATATGTACATTTACAGTAATGGGGTTGCTCATAATGAAAATAGCTATTTAGAGTTCTATTAACTTTGCTAAATAATCAGAGACATATATTTCAGACCCAGTGTCGTGTATTTAGGAATATTCAGGTTTTGAGGGTCCAGGGAACAGTTTTGTGCTTACTTATTCTTGGCATGGCATGGAGGAGTAATCTACTGTGATTGGGTCAATCCCATGTGCCAACTGGTATAGGCAGGAGTCCATGTTCTTTCAGTTGAGACAGTTAGGACCCCCTCCCATCCCTCATGTTTTTTATTTCCTGCCAGATGAACTGGTCAGGTTTTGTTCCTTCTCTGGCAGTTATCATCGATAGGATATTTTGATAAGAATATGCTCAGGAAGATAGAGAAGAGAAGAATGGAGTGGAAGGCAAAAGGAAAACATCTGATTTGGTGAAAGAGATAATTTCCTAAACACTCACAAACTCACAAGGCTCTGGGGTAGAAAAGAAAGACAAAATTAAAAACTTCACAACTCAGATGTCTGCCAATCTATGAGACTCTGAAGTTGATAAAAGAGGGGGGGGAATGAAAGGTACACCCTCTCAGATGGCTACCAATTCACAAGTCTCTGAAGAGGAAACAAAGGAGGAATTAAGGAGAGTTTTCCTTTCCTCTAGAGAAAGTGACACAAAGGAGCTAAGAGAGCTGTTTGGCAGCAAACATGGGGAGGATGGGGAAAGGAAAGGTAGTGGAAAGTTGGAAGTGACAGTGGTGTTGCTGCAAAAGCCAAAAAAATAAAAAAGGGGGGGGATATGGTGTCAAAATTGGGTCCTAGAATGCTTTCTAAGCCAGAGAAAGGATATGTCAGGAGCCATTAATTCTCCAGGGGTCACTTTGGGCTTCCATCTTGAATCTCATGATTCTAAGGAGATGGGGGGGGGCTGATGGGGAGCAAAGCCTCTGAATCAGCACCCTGAAGTGTAGGGAGGGGCCGTGTTAGAACATAATTCCACAACGTGATAAGGATAAGTACCTCCTCCAGCATCATTTCACAATAGACACAAGAGGTATGGAGAAGGGGTCAAGGAGATGTGTGGTATTTATTCCCCAGTTGCAAATATGACCCCAGAGTTTATGCAATGCTTGAAAGTGATGTTTAAAGATATACCAAAGGTATCACACATAGAAAAAGATGGACAACAGCCTGGAGATGGTATCAACCAGAGAGGTGTATTTACAGACTGGGAAGCAGGCAATATGGGCACAAATGCTTCAAGTCTTAATGTGAAATAAACCAGTACAAATGAATTACAAATCCTGATTAGGCAAGCTGTTTTGAATGAATTAAATTTTATCAGCTGTAAAAAAAATCGTTGTAATGAGTTTGGAAATTTAGACATAATAAGTTTAAATCCATTATCAAATACAATGAGCTATCAAAATAATATCAACACTGTGAGTTGGAACAGAATGAATTTACCTTCAATGTCTAATTTATTAAATATAAGAGATAGTGAGGAAAACATAAAGCAGCAGATGAGAGTGGAGGAAAAAAACATAAGGATGAAGTAATTGCAGATGAGCAGAGTAATAATTTAAGAAGAAAAGGGAAATTGGATATATATGCACATTCAAAAGAGGAAGTGAGAGGTCAAGGACCAAGGAAATGTATGAGAAAGACTAAGGATGATAAATTTCAGAGAAATCTAGTTGATGAGACATGGCGAGATGATGGTTTGCATGTGGATGTGGAGGACAGTGAGAACTCTTCTGAAGAGGAAAAAGATGGAGTGGTAGATGATAATAGATTGCTTCAGGTAGATGCATTTAGAAATGTATTAAGGAGAGTGTTACAGACTTTGAGTTTGGAGATAGTTGAAGAGAAAGGACAGAATAAAGAGGGAAAGGAAAGGGAAAACAAGATAGCATCTGTAATAAAAAGGAAATAATCCTGTGGGATTGAGATGCCTGTGTCAGATATATTCACAAACTTGGTCCATTCTGAATGGGAAGCTTCCTTGAAAACATGGAGGCTATTGGGCTGTACAAATAAGCTTTATTCTTTTGGAAAGAAGGAATTAGAATTCCTTAAGATCCCATTGGTTGATGGTCCAGTAGCAGCTGTTATATTCAGGGCATTGGTCCCTTGGGAAGGGGACGTGACTCTAAAAGAAGTGGATGAGAGAAGAGCTGATTCTGTGTTAAAGAAAGCTCATGAGGAGTCACCTCTGTCCAAAAGGACATTTGTGACCTCATCATTTGCTTGAGCAGCAATGCTGTGAATTCAGGAGATTATGGAAAGTGAAGAAGTACATTCTCGTTCTTTAGCCAGAGCATTATCTAGAGTTAAAAAGGTGCTGGAGTTTGTAGCCAATGCTAGTTATGACTCTGCGGCTGTTATGACCAGAAATATAAGAGCAGTAGTAATGGCAAGGAGATCTTTGTGGTTGTGTCACTGGGACGCAGATCAGAAATCAAGAAACAATTTGGTCGTTTGACCCATTCAGAGGAGAGTTGCTGTTTGAGAGTTAAGCTTTGGATAAAGTACTATTTCAGAATAGGGAGAAAAAGCAGGTTATGCCAACTCTGAAGAAAAGAAAGCTGGAAAGGAAACCATTTCGAGGAGATTACTTCTTTCGGGGTTGTAGAGGAAACAATAGGGAAACTGACTTTAAATATGTAGGCAACAGTGGTTTAAACCAAAAGAACAGTTTAACAGATCAGGAACGTTTGGTAGGCAAGGACAAAGAAGAGGAGGTGGCTCTACCTAGAGAAGGGGTAGGTCCCAATACTGACAAGAGGATAACGAGGGTGAGGGGAAGACTTCTGCTTTTCAGCATTTGTTGGCCTTGGGTAATAACAGATCAGTGGTTGATTCAAGTGGTAATGTGAGTTACGAGATATTGTTTGACAGAGTGCTGAAAAGCAGATATGTCTCCTCACTGGTAGTGAAAGATGTGGCGAAACAGAAGATAATGTGGAAGGAAACAGATCACTTGTTAGACATAGGAGTGGTGAAGGAAGTTCCAGAGGATCAGTGGTTCTCGGGAGCATACTCTACATTCTTTATGATACCCAAAAGCAATGGGACCTGTTGTCCCATCCTGAACCTCAGGTATTTCAAAGGGTTTGTGAGATACCTAAAATTCAAGATGGAGACACTACAGACAATAAAAGAAAATATAAGGTTTCAGTATATGAAACCAGTTCAAAGCTCTGCCTTTCGGGTTGGTGTCAGCTCCAACAGTGTTTTTGAAAGTCCTGATACCGTTGGTGGCATTTTGGGAACAGAGGGGGTACTTCTTTATCTGTACCTTGACAACATCATTGTGAAGGTTAATTTGCAGTCAAAAATCTTACAGGATTTAATGAGCATTCAAACATAGGAAGACTTTGGCTTTCTAGTTAATTACAAGAAGAGCCATTTGAAACCAACAGCTTTAGTTACACATTTGGGAGCTCAAATAGACACCAAAGTGGGTTGTACCTATCAGAGGAGGGAAGAGTGAAAGTCAAATGCAATATGCAGATGTTGACATGTTTGAATTTATACGTGTATTTTCCAATGTTATGATGGCAAGCTCAGATCCAAGAGTATGTGACCTCATTCAACAAGATCAATGGTGACTAGTACAGAACAGCTTATACTGCAACTTCATTTTTACAAGACATATGTGCTGTTGCAGAATGTTCAGAAACATCTACCTTTGTGAGGCATTATAAATTGGATAAATTTAAATCAGCACAGCAGCTTTTGATAGAACTGTGCTGCAGTCGTTAATAAAGAAATAATAAGAATCCCACCCAGGATGTGGCTTGGGTAACTCCTAATTCTAGTGGATTACTGCTCCATGCCATCCCAAGAATGAGAGATTGGATTTACAGTGAAGGTTCATTCTGAGATGGCAAGTTGAAGAATACACACCCAGCCTAAAAAGAAGGAAAATAAGAGGATGATCAGGTCATCGAGTCGTAGATAGATAGGGGTAGGTTAAGTATGGCTAGATAATAAAACTGTCAAGGAAGGAAGGGGGTCCTAGCTGCCTCAACTGAAAAGAATGTGGACTTCTGTCTGTACCAGTTGGCATGCAGGATTAACTCAGTTGTAGTAGATTCCTCCTCCTGCCATCCCAGAATGAACCTTCACAGTAAGTCCAATCTCTCATTCAAAGAGCAAGATCTAAAAAGTGTTCTTATTACTTGCAACAATATATGTGGAGCAGTGACAGATGAAAAACTTTAGGTCAGGTTTTTAGTGCTTGCCTTCACAAATGACTGTGGTGTAAGATATTTACTCAAATATCTAACATATAATATAGTGACTAAATACTGTTTTGGCATGTTTTGACTCAACTCTCCCCTGCCAGGAATAATTGAGAGGAGGGATTTATTGGGGGGTGGGTGTGGGTGTGGATGTGCACCTATGCACATTATAATGTGTATGAAGAATAAATGAAACTCAAGGGTGGTGAGTGGGTAGCACAACCAGCAGTCTGAGGGGAAAGGAAATGCAACACTTTTGGTATACTCCAACATTATCTTGACTGATACATTCATTATCATTACTAATTCCTATATCACTTTGCTCTTTGAAAATACTGAAATGTGTCTTTGCAGCAGAGAACAAAGAACTGAGAATATGAAGATGAAAGAAAAAAGCTATTATAATACCATACAGTAAAAGCCTACCAATATTAAATTGTTAGCAAAGCAATCTTTCAACAATAGATAAATATTAAAAGCTTTCAACAAGCGGACAAAGTCTTGGTGTGTCCACTGTAAAGGCTCTGTTTCTTGTACATGTTCACTTGATCTTCTGGAAACAGCACAGAGAACAGGGCCTCTGACAGTGATCTCAAAGCTTGGAATAAGAGTATTTGTGGCTATTGAGAACTAGTTGCTTTGCTGTCTAATACTGAAAGTCATTTTGTGTTTTCACTTTTAAATGTATTTTTCTTGTTCTACTGCTGTTTAATTGCATTCCATTTTGTTTTATTGCTGGCTACCATCTACAAAAGATGAATTTATACCTGATTTTTTTAAAAAAAAACTCTACTAACATATTTTCAAAATCATTAAGTTTTTAGAGAAAATTACAGTGTTTTGTTAATGTGTTGCACCACCATGATGCTTTAGTAAAAGGTAGGATATAGATGTAAATTCTATAAAATCATGCATACTATCATACTTTCTTACAATATACATTAGAAGTGGGAAAAATAGAACCCCTGAGGGCTTTGTTTGTATCCTCCCATTTGCCTTGAGCCCTAAAGACCCTCTGTCTTGAGGGATGAAATTTGGATTTAGATCGTCTCCAGGTGGACCAAAATGATGGATCAGAGCTGATGAGGACTAACCATTGGCATTCTAGCATCTCCCCAACCTCCACACTGCTCAAGAACCTTAGAAATCTAAACTGGAAGTGATTTCTGATTACTCCTAGGTTAGGTTTTATAATGATTCTCAGATGCTGCAGCACATTCTAGGTGAAAATTGCCCCCCAAACCTACCACAGTTGTCCATACATAATATACGGGAAGCAAGTTAGGGCACTAATTTGCTTAATCTGTGTAGGATGTTTTGATTAATCGTATTTATTTGACTTTTTAAGCTGTTGATAAATGGTTCAGAACAGTTCAATCAAAAGCCAAAGAAAGGGATACAGTTTCTTCAGGAGAAAAACCTTTTGACTACCCCCATGGATAATAATGAAGTGGCAAAGTGGCTGCGGGAGAATCCTAGACTTGACAAGAAAATGATTGGAGAATTCATAAGTGATCGGAAGAATGTAGATTTACTGGACAGCTTTGTGAAGTGAGTAGAAAACCTCATGCTCTTATATTTAGTCGCAAATGGAGACACAGTTTGGAGAGTACTGGGATGGGAAAGTATGAATGATCTAGTTGTTTTCATAGAATCACAATGCGAAAGGAACCTTGAAGAAATACCTAAAGGATCCCTGAAAGATACCTGGATAGCTTCTCCTTTGATATCTTTTGTAGAGAAGAGCCCATCTCCTCCTGAGAGATATTTCTCCACTGTGAAACACTTCTTACGGTTTTTCTGTATGCTTTGCAAAAAGTTAAAACACCAATCACATATTATCAGATGTTTGGCCAGACCAAAACAGAACAAGGTGTAATATTAGCTCATAATCTAGATACTATGTTTCTGTTAATATAACCTGAGATTACATTAGGATTTTTAGCAGCTGCATCACTGTAGCTTATGATCAGTTAGTGTTCTTCCCAGACATTTAGATCCTTTGCATCTGTATTGCTGCCAGCCTAGGTCTTTCCCATCCATACTTGTGGTTCAGTTTTGTCTCTATTGATTCCCGTTGTGAATTTTGGCCCAGTGTTCCAGTCTGCCATTATTGAATCTTGATTCTGGGTTTCCTGATGTTATCCTTTCTACACAACTATCCATATTTATAAACATTTTAAACAGCACAGGATGTAGGACAGAGCCACGTAGCACTCCATTAGGACTTCTTGCAGGTTGATGTAGAACTATTAATGAGGACTCAGGTATGATGGCATTATCAGTTATGGAGCCACCTAAAGATATCATCAGTATTCAATCATGTCAGTCATCAATTGTATAAATCAATCATTAACCTTTGTGCTGTCTTGCCAGCTAGGATATTCTGAAAGACCCTGGCAAATATTTTTCTGAAATGTCCATGGCATTGGGCTGGCATAATTTATTCTATTCCGGCTCCTAATAATCAATGCATTCTTTTTTAAATGTTTACAGAATGATTACTTAATAATCTATAATGAAGTATGAGACAAGAATTCCAGGTCTGGCATGGAATGGCAGTGCTTGTAAGAGAAAAGGAAGTAATAGTGGTACAAATATAGCCCTATATAACCCTTGGGAACAATATTGCAGCAGCACATCCCTGTGCTTCAGAATAAAGCAGAAGAGGACAGTAACCGGGTCACTACTGACGAAACTAGAGCAAAAAATTTAAAAATAGTTGTGTAGTGCCAAGCAGTGACAGAAGTTAATATAGTTGGCATGTATAAAATTACTATTGAAGGTGCTGTGGGATATTTTATAATTCATTGCCCTATCACACTTTGCATATAAATGATGACTGCCTCTAATGAGATACTAATGCATTTGATCTTCCCCAGCATTTTGTTCAGGTGGAAGGTACTTTTAAGCATATCGCTACTATGGAAATAGTACAGTGAATGCAAAAATGGAGATGGGCCCTACAATAAGCAATGAGTCCCCCAAACCAGTCGCTTAAAAGTGCCAGATGCATGTCCTCTGTGCATATCATACCACTGCATTCGGTTTAACTGTTTGGGCAGAGAACACAGTCAAGCACGATGTCAAGCTTACTTTGTGATATCTAACATTACTCTGCTGGGTATAGTAAAAAAGTTAGCTTGAGGCACATAGGACAAGTTTTTAAAAATCACATTGCATTTCTAACTTCTAAGCCCTATCCTATAACAATGTCATTGTGCCTCTTGAAAGGCTTGTAGTATTTCTGTAAGATAAAACATAAAAGGTTACAACCCCTACAGAATATTAAAATAAAAAAAATTCTGCCACTACAGACATCTCTCAGACAGCATACAACGCACACAATATGTGGAGGGAGGGGGTATTATAAGGAAGGATATTCAAAATGATCTGAAGTTACCAAGTTTTGTTTAAGAATTATTACTGAATTTGTCCATGACAAGTTTTATACCTTTAATGATTTGATCAAAAAAACCCTGGCTTAACTGATCAACTGCATTACCCGAGTTGCCTGGTTTATCTTTTCTAGTCTTCTGGATCTACCTGTATCAAAGCCTGAGCATTAGAATATTTCTGCATTCTCTTCAGGATGAACTCATGAAGATATAGCCACTACATATACAGTCTGTTTGACTTGATTATAATAAATTAAACTAGAAAATGCAGTAACACTTAGGCTAAAGGTGAGAGTGAATACGTTTCCACAAGACCTACACAAATTAGCTAAACCTTTTGACATGGGTGAAGTCTTCAGCAGTGCAAAGTACAACCTTTTTCACAATAATTGTATTATTAGGGGAGAAAGCAGGATAACTTTGGACAAACCCAACTATTTTCTATAAAATCACTGGACAAGTTTTTTCTGTGTCGTGCACCTCAGATATATTGTGTTTTGTCTGCCTTTTAATGCTTTTGTCTAACCAATTGTTTTAATATTTTTTCTTTCATTCCAGAACTTTCAGTTTCCAAGGTTTACGATTAGATGAAGCCCTGCGACTCTATCTAGAAGCCTTCCGGCTGCCAGGAGAAGCACCTGTAATCCAAAGGCTGTTAGAAGCTTTTACAGAACATTGGCGTGTATGTTTTAAAATTATCTTATAGCTTCTTTTAAATCTTGTCTGCCTCATTCTGATGTGTCTGAACTGAATCTAGAAACATTTTTCTCTAGGCTTATCTCACTTCATTTGGTCAGCATGGAAAGAAACATCAGATTAAGTCAGGTTATATCTGTCCCAACTTGTAGCAGTAAGAGTCATCTGTATGAGAACGTTCTAAAAACTAGTGCTATGCTAGGAAATCACAAGCAGAAATGAAAATAATGTAGCAAGGGGTACTGGGGCAGCATTGTAGCCAGACACTAGATATGGCATTCAGATTAATTGTGAAAAGTCTTACTTGCATTGTCAATCTACTTTTCAGAAATCAAATGGATCTCCATTTGCTAACAGTGATGCTTGTTTTGCCCTGGCATATGCAGTTATCATGCTGAATACTGACCAGCACAACCATAATGTTCGCAAACAGAGTGTACCTATGACCCTAGAGGTAAGAGTGGACTTTGTCACAGGGTCTACTAAGTTTTATATCTATTTTGTTGGCTCTGGCGTTTCTGACGTATGTTTTCCAACTTCTTATGTCTTGCTTTTCTTTCTGAAATTTCTGTTTGACTTTCAGTATCCTAAAACATAGAAATAAAATGCCCTATTGTTAGTTCAGTTCATAATAAAATACCCAGAAACTTATGATAATAGTTGTGATGCTCTTTTGAGAAGATTAAGCAAAATATAGTTCAAACATGCTTCACAATGCAATACTCTACTTTTCCATGTTGTTGTTTACAGGAGTTCCGAAAAAACCTGAAAGGGGTAAATGGAGGCAAAGACTTTGAACAGGATATGCTGGAGGACATGTACCATGCTATCAAGTAAGCTTTTTATTGCTTGTTTATGAATTCTCAAAGAGATCTTTGATGATGAAATAGTCTTCCTTAACACTTCTCCCAGGAAATTCTGAGATACTTGTAAAACAGCCATTCACAATTAATTAGGCTATAGTGGTTCTGTGCCTTCAAGTTGTTATGATATGACCACTCTAAGGCAAACTTATCACAGGGTTTTCTCAGGTTGAGAGTGTGTGATATGCCCAGGGTCACCCAGTGGATTTCCATGGCCAATTGGAGAATCGAACCTGGGTCTCCTGGATCATAGTCCTGAGCATTAATCAAACCCCTGCACCATTCTGGCTGTCATATTAGGCTATATCATCCCTTATCTGCTATAGTGTGGTGATGCAGAATATTAGTAAGAAGACATGTAATATTTTTACAATAATCTCTGATAGAAATGAAGAGATTGTGATGCCAGAGGAACAGACAGGCCTCGTAAAGGAAAACTACGTATGGAGTGTGCTGTTGCACCGTGGGGCCACTGATGAAGGAATTTTTCTCCATGTCCCACCTGGAAGCTATGACCATGACCTCTTTGCCATGACCTGGGGGCCCACTGTTGCAGCTTTGTCCTATGTTTTTGACAAGAGCCTAGATGAAACAATAATCCAGAAGGCCATCTCTGGTTTCAGGTAACACTTCCTTGCATTGTCCAATAGAACTTGCATATACAGACTGTATTTTACCAAAATTTTTTGTGTCCATGGAGAATCAATGAAGACGTTCTAGGAAGTGAGGTATATAGTTCTTGAGTCCAATGGAAACATAATAGTGTATAAGACAGATTTAATTGGAGCTATTATTTTGTAAGTGTGCCTAGGCATACAGAAATATCCTAGATGTCACCCAGCTTTATCACTGTGGTCATTGCAAAATTTAATGCACAATTAAAATCCATCATATTTTAGATTTACAAAATTTGACTGTTATTAAACTTGACACTTTGTCATTTACATGTTCCTACTGGATTTGAATGATACACTTTGATACAGTCTCTCCTTTGTATCATTGGAGAGTGTCATGTACTAGATAACCCATACTCCACAAAGTTCATTCTGAGACAGACAGTAGTTTATCTGTATAGATATGAGCAAGACAGCACGCTTCTACTGTAGTTAACAAGAGATACTTTGTAACAAATCCAATGTATAGGTACATTGTTGTAATAATCAATTAGCACTAGATACCTGGTAGCAGTTATAGCCAGACTTAGCAGAGATACAATGTAACTAATTCTACGGTGGTTAAATACATTGGTTCAATACATGTCCAGCAGACCTAACTCCATCTACAGAAAACTCACTGTAAGATTCCTTCTTAAATTTCTGTGCTTTTTCTTTCAGAAAATGTGCCATGATTTCTGCCCATTATGGCCTAAGTGACGTTTTTGACAACCTCATCATTTCTCTCTGCAAATTTACAGCTCTTAGCAGTGAGGTGAGCTTTCAAATGGAATAGACAGTTTGAGGCAGTGGTCAAATACTGAAAATTTGATTTTGGCCAGTGATATTCTTGGTGCCTAACACTATGTTATGGTTAATGCTGGGGGGGGGGATTTGAATAGAGGAATGATGGAAATAGAGGGAACGTAAATCCATAGAGCACTTTCTTTGCAAATTTTGGGGCTTACAGCTACATTTTGCACAACCAAAGATTGTTTTAAGGTTAGTCCCAAATATAGCACATGGTGGCAACAAATGTTGAAGCAAAATATCGATATTGAAGCAAAATCCTACAGGAATGGTGGCTGTGACCTGCATTGTCCTCCTCTAGTATATTGATGACTGACCTCACACCTTCCATTACTGCTCTGTCCACCTTAATTGATCTGTGGCTGACTGTGGCTCACTACATCTCTTTTTCTTTTCTCTTACAGTCCATTGAGAACCTGCCTACAGTTTTCGGGAGCAATCCTAAAGCCCACATTGCAGCAAAGACTGTGTTCCATTTGGCACATCGCCATGGTGATATTTTGCGAGAGGGCTGGAAAAATATCATGGAGGCTATGCTACAGCTTTTCAGAGCAGAACTGTTGCCAAAAACAATGGTAGAGGTAAAGAAAATTGTCAGCAAGTGACAGGCTAATTGGATGAGAGCACATAGCATTTGCCATCTCAGATACTTAGCTTGGAGCACAGTGGTTGCTGGATGAATGCCTGATGTTGAAATAAGTTAATTTCTTGTATGTTCAAAATGGCTAGATTGCCTGAAATCCTTTTAATGGATCTGTCCTTTTATAGCCTGGGAGTTCCATGCCACCAATTTATCCACTGGCTAGAAAAAATATACCATTTATAGTTAGGGACATATAATGAGATGACCGCAACTGGTATAGTCCTCTTGATTTTAAGAAGAAAGGACTGGTGACAGTCACTAATTTCCAATATGATATTGTATATAATATTCTAATTCTTCATACAAATGGGGCTAGTTTTTTCTCTGGAGTCACCATTCTGGTTGCTTAGCAATCTTTTGCTGGGCAGCTTTCTACCAGTCAGATATCACTCCCCTACACTCCATCACACTACCCTTCTGCCCATCAATCTCCTTAAGCTGGCTGAGATGGTTTTCAGTGTCATGCTGGAGAACCCGGGACTTAGTTCTAATGGGCTTTACCATTCCAGTGTTGTCTACCTTAGAATTATGAGTTGAGGTTCATGGCTGCCAGTACATGATTAGTATGATTAGTATTAGTCTTAGTATGACTTCTGTCAAACTCATAATTCAGAATATATTTCCGTGATGCTTTTGTATAAGATTGAGGATCTGGATTTGAGTTTCTGTGACCCAGTGTTGGAACAGTTGACTGTTCCTTTCTGGAGGAGTGGTGAATTGTTTTGGATAGTCCAAACTGGAAACTTCTGATAGATTATTGAACATTCTCACTCATGACTGGTGCAGTTTTTATGCTTCTGGTCCCACTGTTAAATGGTGAAACTGAATGAGTTGTTGACATAATTACTGTCAACCATTCTTTGTGGCCCTGTTGAGCCCAGCTAGCATAGCACCTTGATTCAGTGGGGATTCATGGACTGTGAGACAGGAAGAACAACAGAGGGCATAAATCTCGTTGTGTATGACCAGACAGAAGTGAGACCATATTATTGTGCCTTTGTACTTGTAGCAGTAGAGCCTTCATACTTTTCCCATGTATCATTGAGTAGCCATCCCACTCTTTTAAGTCCTGAATGGCCTGTTAAAATTTAGTCTTTGTAAGGTTATTATAGAACCCTCAGAGGCCTGCTGTGAAAACCTTGAAGGTAAAGTATGTCATATTTTTCTTGATCCTGACACTCTCACTATGAGGTATTCTTTTCCCTTCATTTTCTCTCTTTTCAGTTTCTCTGTCCTTCCATTCTCTTGCTCATGACACTTCTTAGGGTCTTCATCCCTATTCTATTCGTTTGTAAAAAGCAAAAAATCTTTGAACAGAAATTATTAATAGCATCTATATGAAATGAGTGGTGAGATAATCAGGAGATCTGGAGTGAATTGTCAGCAATGTCCTGATGACAGGAAGTTCTGTTTCTCCTTGTCATCTCAAGTGAAGTATACAGCCTCTGTATTGGTTTCTGGGCTCAGCAGTGAGCTCAGTGAGATGTAGGTGGTTTTTATGTGTGCAACTGCCAGAGCAGGTGCATAGCTTCAGGATACTGTTTCTCTAACATTGTCCATTAAGGTGGTCTCTGGTTCAGAGTATTTTTTACAAGCTTCAACTTGTTCACCAGCTACATTGATCTGTGGACAGGGATAGTTGGGCAGTGCTGATGTATGCCCTGGTAACCTAGTTGAATTATTGTAATGCATTGCATAGGAAGTTGCCTGTGAAAACAACCTAGAAGTATCAACTAGTACTAGATACAGTTGCCAGATTGTTATTGAGTGCATTCAGATACCCAAAGTAGCTGTGCTGCTTGCCTTGTTGCTTCTGGGCCCTATTCATGGTGCTGTGCTGTTTTTTGACCTTTAAACTATAAACAGTTTGTCTTCAAATTATCAATGGAGCATTCTTCCACCTGTCAGCCTGCCTGTGTTTTAACATCTGCTGGAAAAACTCTTTTCATTGTACCTGTTACAACAGGGGTGAGCAACTGCCATTTTTCACCACCATGTTTCGTATGTCCACAAAACACCAGAAATGACACTGTGTCCCTTCTGGTTTCTTTTTTGGCTGGTTTGTAGCTGATGAGGCTAGGAGAAGGAAGCAAACTCCTTGTTTGCAGTTTTGCTTTTGTTTTGGGCAGTATTCAGGTGAAAATTGCTGTTCTCAAATAAGAAAAAATTCTGGGAGCTCTCAGGGAGCTCCAGAGGGGGCTTTGGGAGACATAAAAATGGGAGTCATGGGATGCATGGTAATCAAAAGCTGCTTATTTTTCTTTCCCTGTACTACACACTATATGTCAATAATACAAGGAGCCTTCTCAGTTCTGACACCCTGGTTGTGCCACTAGCTTTGTTTCCCCTTTAATGCCAAGTGAAAACAAAGGCCCTTTCCACACGGGGGTTAAAAAACTGTGTAGAGTGACCTCTGACAGAGGTCGTCTACACCGTAAAGTGGATTGGGGCGGACTACTTTTGCATAATTCCACACCCCAATCCACGCTAGGGCGACCGGAAGTGGTGGCGCCGCGTCCTTTTTAAAAACCACTTTTTATGTGGTTTTTAAAAGGCACGAGGCATGCAGCCCCGTGCAGCCGCGTTGTAGCGCCTGGTGTGAATTTGCAGGCGCGCGCAAGAGCATGCCTGCAGATCTGCCGGGGGCGGGATTTCCGGCTCGCGAGGTTCTCCAGTTGGTGGAGAGCCTCTGCCAGTCGTAAGCCACCATTTTGGACGCTGCAGGACACGGCGGGATGCCAACGAGTGTGGAGCAGCAAAAATGCGCTGCTCCACTGGTGACAGACTTACCCGGTTTAAGGTAAGCTCCATTTCAGCGTGTTTCTGGCCGTTTCTTCGCCCGCGTGTGGAAAGGGCCTTAGTTTGCTTGGTCATTTTAGTTGATCAAACTTTCCTGCATTTAACTTCTTTTAAAGGTCTGTGCTTTTTATGTTTGTAACTTTTTATGATAGAAACTTGCTTAAATCACCTTGTTTCTGTAAGCTCCTGTAGTATCTGTTGGAGGTAGAATGGATTAATAGCATTGTAAAAAAAAAATTTTTTTTTTAATTGTTAATGTGTTGGTTTGGTTTGTAGGTTGAAGATTTTGTAGATCCCAATGGCAAGATCTCTCTCCAGCGTGAGGCAACACCTTCCAACCGGTAAGTGGCCCAATCAGTTTTATAGCCTAGTAGACAGACGGGCTATTTGTTGCAAGATACAAGCCTATTGAGTTCTGTGTGCAGGCCTATTGAAATACAAGCCTGTTAAGTGCTAGAGGACACAAGGTGCACTTGTTGCAGTGAGAAATGGTCTTATTTGGGGTGCAAGCTTAACAACCATCCTCTTTTCCAGGATCACCTTTTCTCTCACCAGTTTTCTGTCCCACTCAACAATGAACGCATGCTTAATCTTTGTTGGGCCTTCATAAAGTCTCTTCTAGATTTTTCTAAGGTTATTTATATTTTTGCAAGATGTGAGATTCCCTTAGCCTGCTAATATCTCCCACTTGTGAGGATGATGGCACTTTGACTATATAAGGATTGGGACTATCAGGAAAAAATTCCTAAAATCATGTTGGTCTATCTATCTTTCTTTTTTGTAGTGGTGAGTCTACAGTGCTAAGTTTCGTTAGCTGGCTGACACTCAGTGGCACAGAACAATCTGGTATGAGGGGGCCATCTACAGAGAGCCAGGAGGCAAAAAGAATGGCACTGGATTGCATAAAGGTAATTCACAGCCACCAAGAACACATAAATTAGAAAAGAACCAGTGGTCTCCTTTTGAGCTTACTATAGTTTTTCTCCCAGAACATGATATGAAATTGGATTGCAGATGTGCAGTTCTTACCTATCTAAAATGTTTGTAAAATGGGAATTTTCTTCTCTTTATGCAACTATTTATTATGAATTCTATCCAGCAATTGCTTCTAGGAGCTCAAAGTTATATTTTACCTTACAATCTTATGAAGCTCAGCTGACAGAAAGAGAGAAGGTTTTGACATTTCCACACCAACCCTGGTTTTTGAACAGACTTGTCACATTACAGAGCCCAAATGGCATCATAGTGTACTCATAGTGCCCATACCAGGTCTGGAAGATGGTCTTTCCCACTCATCTCCAGCCCTGATCCAAATGAAGTTATAGTTCCCCTGCAGATCCAACTTGGTGAAAACCCTGGCATTGCACAACTGCTCTAGTATTTCTACAATCAAGGGCAAGAGATAGTGGTTACAGATGGTGATCTGGTTAAGACCTCTGCAATCATTACACAGTCTTAGTTCACCACTTTCCTTGTGGATGAATAGCACTGGTGCCCTTGGTGGAGAGGTTGAGGCCTTAATAAAGTTACAGCTCAAATTTTTCTCCAGAAGGTCCCACAGGGTGGCCAATTCTGGCTCCAACAGTGAGTACAGGTGACCTGCTGGAATCAGGGCTCCTGGGACCAGGTCAGTGGCACAGTCATACACCCAGTGGGACAGCAGCTGGTCTGCTTTCTTCTTGTCAGAGACATCTGCAACATCTTGATACTTGATTGGTAGTACCACTGGTGGCTCTGTGAAGTCTGACTTTGGGACAGTGTGCACACACTCCAGCTAACAGTTCTCCTGGCAGTATTTAGATACAAAGAGCACCTTGCTTCAGGACCAGGAGATGTGGGAATCATGCCGGGTCATCTGTGGCATTCCAGGAACTAAGGGGAAGTTTGGCACAGATGCCAGGTAGAACTGAACCTGCTCCACATAGCCCTGAATCTCTAAAGTTAACAAGTCTGAGGTCTGGTGAGTCACAAGTCCAGAACTAAAGAGGTAATCTCAACTGGCCAAAGCTCCTATAGTTACTGCACTGCATTGTAATGCTGGGTGGCTAAGGCAAGATCACTCAAGTTGTTGGAGGTCTCAGAGTCTGTCATGGCTCCCATTTGAATAGCCTGACCTTGGTGATTCCATACAGTGATTGCCATAAATAGAGGTCCTGCTTGGGCCTGCTAGGGGCCCATGGCAATCTCAATAAGCTGGCCCAATACTGGTCCTGCAGTGCTGCATCATTCCAGACCAATAAACAAAAAGGAGTGGCATAGGTTTCCACAGACCCCTTTCCCTGCTACAAATGCCTGGTGCAGTGATTAGCGGATTCTTCAGGGTCATGAGCCAAAGATCAAAAGACAAGCACATTGCTTCCACGGGAAAAGACAGTTGTCTGCAACAGATTTCTACCCACTGAGTCTCTGATATTTATTGCCCAGCAACCTTCTTCAGCTGTTCCCTGATTAATGAGTCTTTTCTGTTTCAATGCTTGTGATGGCCTCATGGACATCACCACCATCACCCTGTCTTTCTTGTCTACACTGGGCTGCAGTACAATCCCATTCATGTTTGTGTGTTAGGCTGTTGGGAAGAGTGCTGTCTGTATCTGCACCTGGGTTCAGGGACTGAGGCACGATAACCTCCCCTGTCAGCGGCACTTAGTTGTTCTGTGCCTTTAAGTCACCTCTGACTTATGGCAACCCTAAAGTGAACCTATCACAGGGTTTTGTTTTGTGTTTTGTTTTCTTTTTTTGGCAAGATTTGTTGAGCAGGGTTTACCTTTACCTTCCTCTGAGCCTGGGAGAATGTGATTTGCCCAAGGAAACCCAGTGTCTGAGTGTGAATTTGAATCTTAAGTTTCCAGAAACCTTTAATAAATAAATAAATATTTGAATATTTAAATTTAAATATTAAAATCTTGAGTTAAGTTTGGAGGGTCCTTGGAAATAAATTATATTTGCAGGGCATCCCGAGTAAAGAAAAGACTATGAACCACTGGTGTTCATTTTCTGGAGAGAAAAAAAAGTTGGATACAACCAGTGTGGATCCACTTTTGCCTTAACGTGACGTGAGGAAGCCAATTGCCACATAGATATTTTGTGCTACAATTCCCATAGTCCCTTACTGTTCGCCATGCCAATGTACTTCTGTCATTTTTCTGACCCTAGCTGAATCAGAGTCAAGGCAGATAAGTGTACAAAAAAGACAGTGGTGTACTCAGAAAAAAAGATGTTCTTTGAGCAGCTGGTAAGGTCCAGGATTTATTTCTGACACATTTAAACTTTACTTCTGTTCTATGTACATACTTTTAATTTTCTTCTTTATAGCAATGTGATCCAGAGAAATTAATCACTGAAAGCAAGTTTCTTCAGCTGGAGTCCTTGCAGGAACTAATGAAGGTAAATCTTCTGGGCAGGTTGGATGTATATGGTCTGTGTGGGAATGACTAGAGCTGTGTATTCTCGTAAACAGGGGATTCATTTTGGACAAGACTACAGAAGTGCTGCATGCTATTTGGGCATACGTCATCCACTGGAGCAGTTCTGGGTTGGGTTTTTTCAACTGAGATCAGTGAATGGACAGGTTGCTTACCTATAACTGTGGTTCTTCAAGTGGTCATCTGTGCCCTCACACAATGGGAATCTTCATGCATGTGCAGTAACTTTTTGGAAAGTTCCTGAGCTTGGCAGGAACCTCTCCCCCATCCGGTACTGAGCATGCTCAGTCCCGCCAAGCTAACACTCTCTCCTCAATTTCGAAGTCTGTCAAAGTAAGGACCTGAAGATGAGAGGCTGGGCAGGTGTACGTGAGGGCCCAGATGACCCCTCGAAGAACCACAGTTACAGGTAAGCAACCTGTTCTTCGTGGTCTCTGTGCCTCACACAATGGGAGACTGAGTAGCTTACCATTGGACAGTGGGTCAGGTCCTAGAAGATAGAAGACAGCACTGCATGACCAAAGCAAGCATCCCACCGGGCCCTGCAGTCAAGGTGGTAGTGGGGGTTGAAGGCCGGGACCACGTAGCCACACAACAAAGCTCCTGTAGGTCAACTCCCCTGAGAAGGGCTGCTGAAGAGGCCATTGCCCTTGTGCAGTGGGCACGAAGCAGAGCCGGCGGAGGTTGTCTGGCAAATTCGTAGGCAAGGTGAATTGTCTGGGCAACCCATTTGGAAAAATACTGGGTGGAGACCTTATGACTTTTCCAGAGCCCACTGTAGTAAACAAAAAGGTGGGGAGTCTGAGGGAAGGTCGAGGTCCGTTGCAGGTAAAAGGCGAGGGCACGGCGTGTGTCGAGTGAATGTAAGGAGCGCTCGAGAGGCGATGCAGGGTCAGGATAGAAGGTAGGTAGAATCAAATCCTGGTTCAGATGGAAGTCGGAGACTACTTTAGGAAGAAAAGACAAGTCCTGACGCAGGACTACTTGTCCCGATGGAACACCAGGAACGGTTCGTCACAATGCAGCGCAGTCAGTTTTCCTGCCAGATGTCTAGCTGAAGTGACAGCAACCAAGAATGCTGTCTTTATGGTGAGACGGTCATCAGACATGGCCATCGGTTCAAAGGGATGGTGCATGAGCTGAGAAAGGACAAGCAATAGTGATCATGGAGGAAGCGGTGGGGTGATAGGAGAGTAGAGGTGTTGCAGACATTTAAGGAATTGCTTGAGTGTAGCGTTCTGGAAAAAGGCTGAGGAAGGAGAACCACATGCCTGATAAGCCACGATTGCAGAGAGATTAACTTTCAGGGAGGAAAAGCGAGGTCCTGGTCCCGCAGTGTCAGGAGGAAGTGAAGTGCTGTTGACAGGGAGGTCAGAGAAGTGGCCTCATTACAGGAGGCTGCAAAGGCCACGAAGTTCCCCCACTTGTATTTGTAGGATCTATGAGTAGATTCCTTCCTTGCGACCGTGAGGACAGCTTGGATAGCAGGAGAGTCTGAAATGTTATCCTCCACGCATGCAGGCACAACACATGACCGAGTGAGAAAGAAGGTTCGGCGTGCTCTGAAGTCTCATGTTGCGGCCCCATGTGATGGCGAGGGGACCAAACCGATGCTGCCTTGGCCAATAAGGGGCCGTGAGGATGGCATCTGCTTTGTCCGCTATGAACTTTGCCCCCACTTGGCCCAAGAGGGGAAATGGTGGGAAGATGTAAAGGAACTCCCTGCTCCAAGGGAACTGGAATGCGTCCCCGAGAGAGCCTGGGCCCAGGCCGGCTATTGAGCAATAATGGGAACATTTCCTGTTCCGTTTGGTTGGAAAGAGATCGACGGTTGGAGTGCCCCACAGGGACACTATCCAGCAGAAGGTGGCATCGGAGGGGGACCACTCGTGGTGGCACGCTGTGTCTCTGCTCAGCGTGTCCGCTGTCACGTTGTTCCATCCCACTGGGTGAACCACGACGGGATGTATTCGCAGTGGAATGCACCAATCCCAGATGCGTAGAGCCAGATGAAGCAAGGTGGAGGAATGAGTGTCTCCTTGATGATTCACGTAACAGACAGCTGTCGTGTTGTCTGACAGAATCTGGACAGTCCATCCGACAATAAGGTTCCGAAAGGCCTGAAGAGCTTTGAGGATTGCCAAAGCTCCAGCTCATTGATATGGAGACGCAGCTCCAGGCTGGCCCAGTGGACCTGGACTGTGAAACCGTGACAGTAAGCTCCCCAACCAAGGAGGGACGCCTTGGTTGTGATGGTAAGTGTCAGGTGGGGCTCGACAAATGGCATTCCCAATAAGAAGTGACGTGGGGACAGCCACCACCAAAGAGAGTCCCATACTGGACGAGGGACCCACAGAATCTGGCATTGATCATTGAACAATGGATCAAAGCACCATAGAAACCAGTGTTGCAGGGGGCAAGGCCGAAGGCAAGAGGAGTAGGTGACTGCTGTCATGGTCGCCATGTAACTGAGGAGCTGTTGGATCCTGCAGGCAGAAACGAATGGGGTACGCAGGATGGCGGCCATGGCCTGCCACAGAGTCTGAGCGCTGCTCATGGGTAGAAAAGCCCTGGCGCAAGTGGAGTCCAAAGTGGCTCCGATGAAGTCCAGGGTGCGTGAAGGTTCCAAGTGGGATCCCAATTCACCCTGAGTCCAAGATCGGAAAGAAGGGTGAGGCAACATGAATGTCCTCGTACAGTTTCTGTTTGCAGGATGCCACCAGCACCCAATCGTCCAGATAGGAATACGCCATAACGCGTTTCATACGGAGGTAAGACATCACAGCAGCTAGGCACTTGGTAAAGACCTGGGGGCCATGGACAGACCGAACAGCAGGACCTTATACTGATAACAGATGCTGTTGACCGCAAACCGGAGGTACCTCCTGTGCTGGGGGCGTATAGCAATGTGGAAATATGTGTCTTGTAGGTCAATAGATGTGAACCAATCCCAGCACCTCAAGAAAGGCAGAATGGAGGACAGGTGACCATCTTGAATTTCTGGGGGGAAATGAAGGAGTTCACCCCCCTGAGGTCTAGGATGGGTTGGAGAATGCCATCCAATTTGGCTACCGTGAAGTACTAGGAGAAGAAGCCGGTGGATTTGGCTGAGGGTGGCAGCTGCTCTATGGCCCCTTTGAGGAGGAGGGTCTCAACCTCCTCGAGAAGGGCTGGACTGGCAGGGGTGGAGTAGAAGATGCCAAGAGGAGGAGTATTTCAAAACTCGATGGTGTAGCCAAGATGGATGATGGTCAGAACCCAGGAGTCCGAAATGATGTTGTGCCAGGTGTTGAAGTGGCGAGCCAATGCTGTGGTTCTGGATAGATAGTCGGGCAGATGAAAGAGAAGTAGAGGTGGTGACCTGCAAGGGGAGTCAAAAACGTGACTTGGCAGTTGAAGAAAATTTCTTGGAAGATGGTTGACGTCGTCTGAAGGAGCGACGGGAAGAAGCCGGCAAAGACGATTGGTGAGACGTGCGATGAGAGCATGGCCTATAAAAGTAGGAAGAACGCCTCCATGAAGAACGGGATAAAGGTTGTCTTCTAGGTTGAGCCATTGGATGAAGGCCCATCTTCTTAGCTGTTAGTCGAGCTTTCATAAGATGGTCCATAGCATCATCCGTAGCATGAAAGAGTCTTTGGGCATCAAAGGGCAGGTCCTGAATCCTTTTTCTGCTATCCTCGGTCAACCCAGCGGACCAGAGCCAGGTGGATCGGCAGGGGACGATTGCACCCACCATCACACGCACTGCACCCTTGACAGCATGTTGGGACGACAAAATCTGCTGATTAGAGAGAGCTATAGACTCGTTAAAATATTGGATGACAGTAGCTCTTTGGTCATCTGGCAGGTGGGAAAGCAGGGGGGAAAACCTATCACAGATGTTGTGTTGATAGGCCACCAGACAAGTTTGAGTGTTAGAAATCCTGGCAATCAATGAGGAGGTGGAGTAGAAGCAACAGCTGAAGACATCCAAACAGTGGCCCTCACAATCAGGTGAAGTTATGTGGGCCCTTTTGCAGGCTCTTTTGCCCCTTTTTGTTCGGGATGACTCAATGACGATCAAATTAGGGGTTGGATGGTTGAATAAGAAATTGACATCCTTCTTCTAGGTATGGTAAAGATGTTCCAGAAGGTGAGGGATCGGTTGGATATTTCAAAACCTCCTGCAGGACAGGCAGAAACGGAATCAGAGCTGTCGACGGGGGCCTGGTGTCAACATAGTGGAGTACCAGGTCCTGTACCGTAGGAGCGGGACCAGAAATGTCAAGGCCTAAGGCATTGGCCATCCTGACTAAGATGTTGGAGAACTGTTTGACGTCCTCAGGAGCCGAATCAGGAGACGGGTACCCAAATGCTACAGGTGGGGAGATATGAGACTGTGGTGGAGAATCTGTTGAATCACTGTCAGAATCGTAAGAACCAGAAGGAGACGATGAACAAGGGGATGGAGAACAACGATGTTGTGCGTGTTCCATTGCAGGAGGAACAGCGGGTGGGGCAGGACAGAGACCGGTAGAACAGTCGGAGCCGGTAGCAAGATCGGCATTCGCACCAGTACCGAGGTCGGGATGTGAAGCAGTACCAAGGTTGATGCCAACAAAATGGGTAGGACAGTCGGGATCGGTGCAACGATGGACTGCGGCAACAACGGGGCTGACAGAGATGTTAGCAGAGTGGACGCAGGGTGAGTATCCGGCAGAGGCCGGGACACCGTCGCTGTCACCCAAGGAGTAGGTGAAATGACCCAATGATGAGGCGAGGGGTCTCAGGACCGGTAACGGGACCAAGATGGCCAACGCTGGTAATAGACCAATCGGGACTGAAAACAGGATCTGGAGTGGTGATACTGAGGGCATCGGTAACAAGATCCCGAAGGAGATCATGATGGGGAATGTGAACTTCAAGGGTGGTAAGGAGACTAATGACAAACGTCGGGATGGTACTGGTCACAGTAGGCAGGCGAATGAGTGGTAGGAGCTGGGTTGCTCCCTCCAAAGGTGCTCGTGGCCATACTGGGTGATATACGAGGCCGACGAGAAAGGCAAATGGACTTTCGCTAATGAGAGCTCGTAAGTTGTACGGTAGCCATAATTGCAACAATGTGGGGATCTACCCTTTCCACTGCATCCTGGAGCCACACTAAATCAAGGCCGATCTTGGGAAATAGCCCGAGGAGCGTCTGAAACAGGCAGACGGTCCAACTCAGGATGGCCAGAAGAGAGGGCCGGAGCCAGTGGAGTCTGCAGATGCCCATCTCCAGACTGGCCTGACGTAATAGACGGAAAGGCCGGTGGTGAGGGCCGCCTGTCCAAGTCGGGCGTGAAATCCGCAGCAGCCAGAGCTGACAGCACCGGGAGCTGGGCAGCATCCTGCACCAGTGAAAGGACTGGAGCATCCTCCTCTTTGACAGTAGACATTGCAGGTTGCGTCAGAGGAGGTGTCAGTAAGGGACCGAGAGAGGAAGGTCAATTAGCCAATGGACGGACAGCGGGAGAAGGAGAGCGATGCTTCTCCTTCTTCTTTTTCTCGTTATTGGAGGAAGCAGAAAGGTAGTGCGACGAGGCCCACTTACGCTCCGTGAAGGTAGGAACCTTACGGGCCTGGTGAATGGGAGTCTGCTGCGAGGTCGAAGAAGCATCTCCAATGGCACATGGGAGAGTAGGCATCCTAGAGAGCTTTGGAATCTTCAGTAAAGAAGATATCAGTGGTAAGGCCGGCGAGGTCAAGGTTGGTATTGGTACTGAAGCCGTCGATACCGAGGGACCGGTCGTTACCTCTAATTTTGAGACCAAGGGAGAGGACATCGTGGGAGGCATCGATCCCGAAACAGTAGAAAGAGCGTTATTGGAAGATGCTTGCTCTTTAAGGTGAAGGCCTTGCTCCCAGCAGTAGGATTTCAACCAAGAAGCTCCAATCTTCAGAGTCTGGGAGGTGAAATCCTTACAAATGGAACAGGCCCAAATGTTATGACCCTCCCCGATGCAGTACAAGTACTCGGGGTGGGCATCGGAAAAAGAAACCTTGTGGCCGCAAGACACACACAACTTAAAGACGACATAAGAAGAGGGAAGAGTTTTTGTTGTAAAGAGACGAAAAACGGACAAAAGAATGAAGAAAAACCAAGAATTAGAAGAACTGCTCAGCGAGGAAGCCTTCCAAGCTGCTAACAGGTCAGTGGACGAGAAGAAACTGAGGAGAGACTGTTAGCTTGGCGGAACTGAGCATGCTCAGTACCGGATGGAGGAGGGGTTCCCACCAAGCTGCTCAGCTCTGGAACTTTCCGAAGAGCTACTACACATGTGCAAAGATTCCCATTGTGTGAGGCACAGAGACCACGAAGAAAAACCTAAGCTTAATAAAGTGTAGTGATCTGATGAAAAGGTTGTTACCTTTTTCTATTTATCTGGATTGTTTATAGTTCTATTCTGACCATTTGAATTTCACTCCACTGTTCAACATGATGGGAAGGTTTACAAGAATAGCCATGCTGGGGAAAAGTGGGAAAAAATCCATATTAGAGCAATATTTCTTATTAGGGTTATTTAATTTTTACGGAACATTGTAAATCATCTCAGTTTTCTAGAACTCTAAATCAGGCAAACAGTAAAGAAAGCTGGAAGTTTCTTAGGGAGGGAGGAATGGCTGATGTATAAGTCATAGACACTGTATCTGCTTACGGTCCTAAAACAGAAAGTAGTAAGACATTCAAAATAGCCTTTTTGTGTGTGTGTGATCTCCCATTTTAGAAAATATAAACTCTAGCTGTATATAGACTTTGCTGGATACAGCAAGAAGTTTTTCACAACAGAAAGGGTATGTACAGACTTATTATGGGGGACTTCCATCCCATATTCCATAAATATATTTGTGGATGTTCCTTGACTGCTTCAGGCTCTCATCTCTGTGACACCTGATGAAGAAACATATGATGAGGAAGACTGTGCCTTTTGCTTGGAGATGCTTCTAAGGATTATCCTGGAGAATAGGTGAGCCATACAGATGTCTGATCATAGGCATTCCAATTGTTGGTTTATGAAGAATCTTCTGTTCTTAGTTATCTTTGTGAATTTCCATGTTGTGTTCCTGACCACTTAGGATTCAAGTGGGCAGAAAACACAATGAAGTGTAGAGAGATTCCCAGTTTGTGTTATCTGTACCAAAAATTGAAGGTAGGTGAGATCCAAATGTAATCCTAGAAGGTTATCAGAGCACTTTCAAGAAAGGAGTCATGGGTAGATGGTGACTGAAGACGGGCAGTGTGGCAAAAACATTTGTTGTTAACTATCAAGTCAGCTTTGGCTTATGGTGACCCTGTGAATGAGAGCCTTCCAAGTCACCTTAACAGCCCTGTTCAGGTCTTGCAGGCTCAGGGGTGTGGTCTTTGATTGCATCTATCCATCTGTAATGCAGTCTTTTCTCTTTTCTATCTCCGTTGGTTTTGTGTGCCTTCAAGTCATTTCCAACTGACAGTGGCCCTAAGATGAACCTATCATGAGATTTTCTGGGGCTGAGAGTGTGTGATGCACCCAAGGTCCCCCAGTGGGTTTCCATAGCCAAGTGGCGAATTGAACCCTGCTCTCCAAGATCCTAGCCCAGTGCTAAAAACCCTACATTGCAATGGCTCTCACCTTTACTGATCAATAGTATCTTTTCTAGTGAGTCATGTTTTCTTATATGGTAGTTACTTAAGAAGTAGGTGTGTTAGTCTCTTGCAGCATAGAACAGGAGAATAGAAGAGGAAAGAAAAAAGAAATACAGCAGTATCTTTAACACTAATTGATTTTATATTGTATCCAGAGAAGTGGGTTTATATCCTCAAAAGCTCATGTGAAAATAAAAACCAGTCAGTCTTAAAGATGATGCCACATTTCCTTTTCTTTTCTTTTCTTTCTGGCTTCCTCTTCCTTCCTTCCTTCTTTTTATGTCTTCTTGTGATATATCCAAAATATGACAATCTCAATTTAGTCATCTTGACATCTAGGGAAAGTTCAGGCATGATTTGCTTAACAACAAATTTATTTGTCTTTTTATCAGTCAGCAGTATCCATAGAACTCTTCTGCAGCACCACATTTCAAATCAGTTGATCATCTTCCTATCAATTTTCTTCATTGTTCAGCTTTCATAACCACATGTAGAAACTGGAAATATAATAGCATGGACAATCCTAACTTTAGTATTCAATGATATATCTGGACACTTGAGGATCTTGTTTAGTTCCTTCATAGCTACCCTTCCTAATTTTCTTTTGATTTCTTGACTGTAGTCTTCATTCTTGGGATGGTATGGATGAGCAATCCACAATGATTGGGTTGTTCCCCGTGTGCCAACCAGAACTGGCAAGGGTCCACATTTCAAATCAGTTAATTCCATTAGGACTTCACCCTCCCTCCATCAGTTTTTATTTATTTTATTTATTTCAATGTTTTCATTGTCTGTTGTTAAGTTATATAAATCATTTGTGATTGTTATTTTCTGTTTTCTTAATATTCAACTGTAAATCTGCCCTTGCACATTCTTCCTTGACTTTCTTCAGTAAAATCTTTCCAAGTCTTTGCTTTTTGCCTATTGGTAGGATGGTTCCTTCCTCCAATTTTCCTCTCTCCAGTTTTCATGCCTCCTTCCTCTGACTCTCATCCTCCTTTAAATATGATATGTTCAGTGTAGAAGTTAAACAGCATGATAAAATCCTGCCTTGCATTGCAATTGGAAACCATTGTTTATCTTGGTCGTAGTGTCTTGTCCTGAATACCAGTTACACATCAGGACAATCAAATATTGTGGCACATCCATTTCTTTAAGAGCAATCCATAGTTTTTCCTGATTGACACAATCAAAGGCTTTGCTATAATCTATAAAGCACAGGACTGATCTTTTGCTGAAATTCTAGGGTGCATTCCATTATCCAAAGCATATTTGCCATATGATCCCTAGTGCCTTTTCCTTTTCTGAACCCAGCATGGACATTTGGCATATCTTACTCTATATATGGTAAAAGTCTTTGTTGTGGAAGTTTGAGTGTCGCTTTGCTTGTATAGGGGATTGATGCAATGGTCCTGTGATTACTGCAGTCTCTGGTGTCCCCTTTTTTGAAGACTGGAAGATATACTGAGATTTTTCCAATCTGTGGGCCATTCTTTTCTTTTCCATATTTGTTGACAGATTTTATTAGAACTACAGGAGTTTCTGCCTCTGTAGCTTGAACCCAGGTCTATTGATATGTCATCTGTTCCTGGTCCATTATTTCTTCCGAGTGCTCTGAGTGCAGCTTCCACTTCACTTTCATCTTTAAAAGGTTTTTCCACTAATGAATCTGCCATCCTTTCTTCTCCTATATATAGTTCTTCTGTTTATTCCATCGTTTTTTGTTTTTTTGTTTGTTTTGTTTTTGTTTTTGTATTTGGTCACATAATGCGTTCCCCTGCTGGTCATAGAGTATCCTCACTCTTGATTTAAATTTCCTTTTGATTTCTCAGATCTTTTGGAAGAGTTCTCATGTTCTTTCTTTTGGTTGTCATCTTCTATTTCTCTGCATTGATTATTAGTTTAGTTCTCATTGTCCATGTGTACAAGTTGCTAAACAGTTAAATTCTAGGTTCTGTTTGTGTCACCTTTTCCTTTTGCTTCTCATCTGTCTTTAACTGCTTGAGGAGTTTCATCTGTCATCCATTGAGACTTCTCTTTCTTTTTTGTTGCAGATAGTGTTTTGTTTTGTTTTGTTTCTGCATTCATGCTTGACAGCGTCTCTGGCTTCAGTCCAGAGTTCTTGTGGCTCCCCAGAAATTAGACTCAATAGTGCAAATCTATTTTTTACGTTATCTTGAAATACTACAGGGATGTTCTTCAGGTTGTATTTTTGCATGATGGTTGTTTTAATGTTCTTTAGCTATATTCTAATTTTTGATATTAGCAGTTCATGATCTGTGCCACAGTCTGCTCTTGCTCTTGTTTTTGCAGAGAGAATGAAGCGTCTTTATCTTCTGATTGCAATTATTTAGTCTATTTGATTTTTGTATTGTATTGTAAAGTCACTTAGTCACAGTCTTGCTTCATTTCTTATTCCTAGACTGGATTTTCCTACAATCTTTGATTCAGCTCTGTTTCTTGCTTTTGCATTCTGATTGCCTGTAATTCAGAATAGGATCTGTTTTGGTGTGTGATCAGTTTCCTTCTGGACTCTACCACATAATCTTTCAACTTCTGCCTGTGTAGTTGGATTATAGTTATATTGATGGATTTCCCCCAAAGTCTTATTGATATGATTTGGTCAGACTTCGCATTATATCCTTTTGCTACATCTCTCCTCACTATTAATGCCATGCCATGCCATGCCATACCATTTTTTTCTTAGATTTTTGTGTCCTGAGTAAAACAGTGTGTAATTATCTGATTGAAAATATCCCATACCTATCCACTTGAGTTTGGTCACCTCAAGTACAGCAATATTTATACGTTCCATTTCTTGTTTTACTATGTCTAGCTTCTCCTTAGTCATGCTTCTCACATCTCATCATCCTATAATATGTGTTGTGCAGCTTTGGACTTTCCTTTTACTTCTCAGTATGTCAACAGCTGAACGTCCTTTCAGCTTCAGTATAGTTACATCATTAACCGCAGCACTACTTGTAGTTATCCTCTTCTGTACCCCGGTAGCTTGTTGAGTGCCATTTGACTTGTGGGGGAGTTATCTTTTGGCACTGTCTCTTATTTCATTTAGATTTTCTCATCGTAGGTTTTTTGTTTTTTCTTGTTTGTTTTGTTTTTTTTGTTTTTGTTTTGTTTTGGTAAAAGACATTCAAAAAGGGTTTACTGTACCTCCTTCTGCCACTGCCATTGTTTCTTGAGATCCTTGGCCAGCGTCACCCCCCCAATACAGCTTCTGCCCAGTAGCTGTTTGGCATATTTAGTCTGACTCCTTAGCAAAAGCCTGTCTGACATGAACCAGCCTAGAAATAGCATTGCTACCATCAGCCCACACCACTGTGGAAAGTGCCTTAATGAGAAAAACATTTGGGACCCCCTTATTGTGCAAGATCTGTAGGAAGGTATTCTAGATCCTTTGATGTGTGCCTTTGTATCTTGTTCATTCTTGCTAAACTCCCTGTAGTCTCTATTTATTTCTTCCATCTCTGACTCCCTTTGTATCAAGCTATTACAAATAGCAAAACCTGAACACTTTGTTATTACTTCATTCACTTGTGGAAACAAGGGGTAAGGGTATCAGTTACTCTAGTGCTTCATGAGGTGATGTCTTTCCAAAAAGGTCTGGAGCTGCACCCTGTTAAGTTCTCACTCAAGTATGTTGCTGATCATCAAACGGATAGAATGCGATGGGTCCTCCCAGAAGAGTATGTCATTAATCTAGTGTAGTTGTTTGAAATGTTAGTCTCTTGACAGCGCTGATGGCTGAACAGCAGCAGACTGACTAAGGAAGTGAATCAATCAGTGTCAACTAGGATAGCATTCAGTGTAAATGTCAGCTTCATGAGGAAAGCATACAGGTGATGGTCCAGGTAATATGAGTGGTTTGGAACAGTGGAAAATAACAGACAGACTGGGATCTAGTCAGATTTCCACTGTTAAATTTTGTGGCTGCAATTGACAGACAATGTATCTATGAAAATTTACAGTAGAAAACAGAATGGCATGCCCTCTAGTCCCTCAACTGAGAAACTTACAAAGAATTATCTGACATACCTCACAGGAAAACACCTGCCATAATTTTCAGACACAGTAGCAGATTGGTCAAGCTGGTGGTCATCCACTAATGGATATATTTACAGCATTAGTAAATGAGCAAATATGGTCAGTCTTTTGCTTTCAGGGGTTAGGTGTTCAAGATCCCCATGAAAATGGAAAAACCATTCATATTGTAACTCCCCCAAACAATATTTAACATATGCAAAAATACCTGTACTAGTAGGGTGGCTGTGCCCAGGTACTTGTATATTCCCTTGCTCACTCATGTGGGTAGAATGTGGGAAGGGGAAGGGAAGGGAAGAGATGAGATGAGGAGGGCATCTTCTTCCTGCCCATGCAAGTGAGCAAATGTACATGCGCTCCTTGCTCCCTCCCATTCCCTTCCTGTCCATGAGAGTGAACAAACACATGCACCCTCCCTCCTCCTGTCCTACCCTCTTCCCCCTCCTACCTATATGAGTGAGTGAATGCGCACATCCTCCCTCCTCTTGTCCCGTCCCCCCTCCTGCCTGCAAAACTGAGCGAACACACACATGTGGACTTCCCCTGTCTCACCCCCCCACCTGCCCACATGAATGTGTCCATGTAACTCCTACTGTCCCATCCACCCCGTCAATGCAAGTGAGTGAAAATGCATGGATAGTCTCCTTTTGTCCCATCCCTTCCCCCTGCCCACAGAAGTGAATGAACATGAATGGGATCATGTCCCATCTGCTTCCCACATGAATGAATGTTCATGCCTCCCTCATCCTGTTCTGTCTTCTTCCCTCCTCCAGCCTGTGTGAATGCTCACATGCACCTGCCTTCTGTCTCATGGCCCTTTCCCCTGTAATCCACAAATATTGAAAACCACAAATGCTTAACCAGCAGATGTGGAGGCCAACTGCACTGATATTGATAAGCTTTTGTTTTGTTTTGCTTTGTTTTGAGGTGGATCTTGTGGTGGGAAGTAAGAAAAGTCAGAGGAGGTGCTGTTGGAGGTGGAACAAAGGGAAAAGATAGGAAGGGGCTTTGATGTGGATGGTGGAGTGGGAGGTACGAGAAGGGAGAGGAGGTGCTGCTGGAGGACAGGAGACGGGAAGGAGGAGGATTAGGGAAGCCTGGAGCTGGGTTGGCCACTGCCACTGCTGGCAGCAGGTTAGTCGTAGGAGTCAAATGGGCTTTTAAAATCTTATTTGCAATGTTTCTACTTTTGTGAGGGTCCTGAGTCCCAGTTCGCACAAATATGAAGGGCAGATTATAACTACACATTAATCTAAAACTTTTAACGTCAAGTAAAAGTCATAAAAAATTTAAAAAAATCAAAATAAGAAAAAAGACTTGATCTATATTAAAATACATAAAATTTATTTTCAACCAACAATGTATTTGGTATTCCTCATTAGTTTAAGTCCTTTATTAGTGGTTACTATATATCTCTTTCCCTCTTAAAAAAAAAATCACTAAATATTAAAAACTCATTTGTTTAAAAAATTGTCTTTACACATATCATCTCTATCAACTCAGATTCATAATAGCCTTATAGTCATCTATCCTCTTTTTCTTCATTTTCTCTATATATTTTAATAATCTTGCGGTTCTGTAAACAGAGTCTGTTCAACCTAAATCTCTAGACATCATTCAAGTATATTGTTAACCAAAAAAAAAAAAATAAGAAATAAAATCCCCATACACTTAAATTTGATGAAATAATTATTATTCTACCCCCTTCTTTCCAAAATTTTTCAATATCTCTTTTTCTATAACAATTTTTCCACTTCTTTGTTCTGAGTTGACTTCTAGTTTTTCTCCTAATATGAATTCCTATTATTTTCCATCACACTGTCCTATACAATCTCCCTCATTCATTCTTGTCAATTCCAGCAAGGTCTTTATTTCCACCTCATATCTTTGTTGATTCTCTTCTAGCTGAGTCAACTTAAGGAGAATGTTGTCTTGGATCCAAGTATTCAAATCAAGTCCTTTCATTATACAAATCTTTTTCTCTTCCATAAATCTTTTATCAGCTTTTTGTATGATTCTATGTCCTTCCTCAATAAAATTGTCAAGAAATGATCAACCATACATCCATTCAGATCCAAAGATTTTTTCTCTAATTTTCGTTTTTCAAATAGAACACTTTTAGCAGGATCGCAAGACTCCAGTTCTAGAAAGTTTGTAAAATTTCTTTTCAATTTTCCAAGCATCCTCAATTCTTCATGTTTAAAATCCCTAAATTCCTTCAAGAATCCAAAAAGTATGCTGATGTATCATCTTGTGGAAATTGTGACTGCATTTTACTCAATAGGCCAAAGCATAAAAATTAATTTTAAAAAACCCTAACATGGAATGCTTAGTTGTCATAATAGAATAACAATAGATTTAAAAAAAAATAGCTTTCCCACAGTTAATTACAACAGCATCCAGTAGATGGCATCTGGAGCTAGTTCATCTAAGTTAGTATCTCAGTCACGTACTTTTAAAAGTCAATTAATTGCCCATATTCAAGTTAGAAAAATGCACAGTAGGTTATTAATCAAAGTCAACTGAAGAGG